>JAFVLL020039296.1:0-17314 GCA_021397915.2 Tor tambroides | reverse complement strand
ATATATAACCCATAATGTATATAAATCAACACGCTCTGCAGTTTTTTCCCCCAACAAAGCATCAACGAACAACAAAAGAGCTTTTGTATTACTAAATTACCAGTTAATAAGGGAATAGTTTTGCTAGATGGGTTCATGTTTGACATTGGCTTATCCACAGGATCAATTAACTAGTCCCCAAACAACTTCACCTTGTTTGAACTCGAACACACAATTAAAAATGTATGCCAGGGCAGCAACACTGATACCTATGGTGTTGGGCAACCTGCAGGAAGCCACATTTCTGCACTCGGTTCAACTCTGCTCCACTGCCTCAGGTGCTGTGGGATCTGTCAACATGTCCTTTTTCCAGCAGCTTAATTCAGGCATACTAACATAATCCCACTATGAATGACACGTCCAATGCCGCACTCTAAAACCGGGTAACAAGTGGGGAGTGAGTTGTCATGGTTACTATTGTATAAAGGACAAGGTGTCAATGGAAGGCCTGTGATTTCTACAATGATAAAAAAAGCATTGCTACCGTGAACAAAGCGGTAAATGAGGTCACCAAGACAGACTGATTGAGGGCATCTGAGTCAAGCACTGGAAATAACGCAGTGCCAACCTGTCTGTCTGTACAAGAATACTGTATGTGGACATCATAAGCAATGAAAACATTCTTTAGTTTTTCTTACTTTCATGTCAATAAAATATTTTATTGGATGAACACCAAGTAATAATTATATATACAGTATATTTAAGGACCAGGTACCTCAAAATATATCAAAGACATTGTTCCATTGTCTTTGAAAGACTGTGACCAGTTTAGTCAGATTTACAAATGCATGACTCTTATAAGCCACTTATTTTATTGTCATTTCAATTGCTCAAAAGGACTCAAGAACTCCCAAGTGACCTGTTTGAATCATTCTAATGAATGCTTTAGTGAATTATCACCTGACTCACTGAACAGCAAGTCACCATAACTTTCACTCATGACTGACGTGAACTAAAATTATAGTGTTGTGTACTTTAATATATCTTGCGTCATAATTCACAGAAGATGTAAATCAGCTGCACACATAAAAATGTTTTTAATCATTTTTTTTTGTTGTTGTAAGCTCTCAAGAGCAGTAACAATTACCTCCTAAAAACCTGTACATTCAGCTATCCTTCAACACACAAAGCTGGCTTCCAGTTTTTGGCACTGGTCAGCAGTGGGGAATGGAAACCATTAACAGCTTGTGAACGTGAAGCACTCTTTCAATCTGTCAATTAAAGATCCTCTGAGCCCTGGACTATAAAGCTACAGCCAAGCATCCCTACCGAAGTGGATGTAACAGCGCTTGTGCAACATCGCTCAAGACAAAAGAAATTCAGGAGAATTTCAGACATAAAACATGGAATCATGCATTTAAATTCAACATATTAAAAGAAACAAATGACAATTTAAATCTCTACTATGCAGGTATAAAGTGATTTTAAAATGAATTTAATGGTGCACACAGTAACTGATGTAATTACAGAAATGTAATATTCACAGTAAGACAGTCATTTATCTAAAAAAAGGCAGGCAACATGATCTAATAAAAAGCAACAATAAAAAAATCCATTAAAAATAAATCAAATACAAAAGTAAATATATATATATATATATATATATATATATAAAATAATAAACAAATATATATAAACAAATTAAACAAAAAAAAATAAGACTGAAAAATTACTAACTGTCTGGCTGCAAAGAGTGCATTTATAAAAAGTAAAATCAATTACAGTATGCAAATATAAATAAATAAAATAAAATAAAATGACTACATAAAAAGATATAACTTAAATACATACAAAAATAAATCTTGATACCTTAAGCAACTCTACTTTAAGAGTACTTTGAGTGAAGAAATAAGGTAACAATGTCTTTAAGTATAATGCATTATAAAGGGTTAGTAAAGGGTATAATGCATTATAGTTATTCATAATGTGCGTTGTAATATATCTTCTTGTAAATAATTATAAACAAATTTAAAATGCATATTGTAACAATGAATTGGTAAGTGCTATAATGTATTAACTGTGGTTACAATTATTGTATTACAAGGCAAAATTAATGCATTAAAACTACTTTTAGAATGCCTTATACATAAAGGCTTTAAGTAAAGTGTTACCAGAAATGATTATTCTAAAGCATGATGTCACTGCATTTATAATCTGCCAATACAGTACATCGCAAATCACAGTAACACTTTTGCTTTTCCTCCTACACATTCCTCTTGTGTCATCATATTTCCAAACAGATGCATTGATTAAAGGTAAAATATTATCCACAAAATAATGGCCTCATTTAAGTTTTGTAGCCTGACAACATGATGTTTCACATTGTTTGCAGGTTTACAAGGAAAATGGCTTAACAGATGGACATGAGCGCACAGACTCAGATGTCTGCCAGTAGCCCGTCAGAACACACATGAGAGCATTCAGCTCTGTAGAAAACCAAACAACAGTGCAGAGGTCTCACTCAAAAATGCGGGTGATTCAAAGCGGACGTATTTTGGTGAAGGCCAAGCTTGGTGGCATGCCAATCATACACAGTGGTTGAAAGAGGAGGAGAAGAGAAATGAAGTGACTGGAGTCATTTTCACACATCTAACTGAATTTTGAATAGACATTGTGTTTGAAATGATACGCCTTATTTTAATTCAGTAATGCTTGAGGTTGTCCTGAACTAATGCTGCTGAGAAGAAAGGTCCAGCCAACAAAACCGCCATCTACAATTACTTTAAAAACAAGTGGCAACTACAAAAGGTTCTTACACACAGTGCATCCTGCGTTCACACTGCATGTTAACCTCATTCTTTTAAAGAGAAGCTGTTCCCAATTTAAAATGTTTATAAAAAACCTGTCCTGAACTTAGTTTGGCCTCAGCAACCATGTCCCACTTTTGGTGCCTATGAAACCTGTTACTCTGCTTGGAAAGAAACATCTCTTGCCTTTGTTCTAGACTATTTTAGTAAATTTACCAGCAGTTAAGATTGTACAAAGCCAGTGGAAATCAGTCAGCACACGCAAAAGACATATTTCAGGGTGATTCGAGGAGAAAAACATCTATGAAATCCAGCTGGGAGCTAAAAGCAGCAGTCCAGTTCCTCTGACTTTCGTGAGAATCCCAAAATTTTTCTTATTTCCAGAGCTAGGTGCTGTTTTAATGACCTCTTCCCTCAAAACCTTACCAGCTCCCAAAGTCTTTTCCTGAGAATCGCAGCTGGGGCTCATTTTCCCCCTTCTCTCTGTGGTAGTGGTGAAGGGGAGTGATTGCTTGTTTAAACAGAAAGTGCAGGGGTGCCCCCTTGATCCCGGGTTTCCAGTAGCTGAGGTTGACCACAGAGAAGCAGAATTCGGCTGTTCCAACATGGCAGCCCGTTGCCACCGCATACAAAGCCAACAGCCAGCCAGCTAGGCCACTCGTTTCCCCAAGTTGCATCATAAGAGGGAATGAATGCAGAACTTTCAGGCAGAAGATCTGAAGCACTCATCATTTAGATTAGCATCAGTGGACAGGGGGAAAATAAATAAACTGAGCTATAAACATGGGTGCAGTATGGACTATAAGAACAGTGTTTTATAAGAAGTGCACTGGATTTGTGAACATTCAGGTGAATTAACAGTTCTACAATGAACAGTTTTACCCAACGTTATAACATCCATTAATGTTTGGCTGCATGCCACATAAACTGGGAACGCTGACCTCTGCAGTTGTCCACTTTATCTGTTTGTGTAGTTGGGTTTTATTGATATTTCATCCAGGTTTATAGTTTATGAAATGTTCTGCTCTTTTCCTTACACTGAAATTCCCTTATACCTAAACTCTTACATGTCAAGGACCAAATATAACTCCTTTTCTAAAATATAAAAGCAGCTATATACTTTACAGTTCCAATTATACTTTGTGTAATACATTAAATACTAAGCATGATTTTACAGATATGTTGTTGACATGTCTTTGAACTAAAGCCAAAAGAAATGATTAAAATATTATCTGAAAAATATAAGCTTAGTATTAACTAATAAAAATGTTCTTCCACCCAATATTAGAATGATACATGAAACATTTTTAATGAATTGACACTTTTTTGTAAAATGTTTTTCATAAAAAAGCAAATTTGCCATACCACCTATGATAAAGCTTCTTCTTCAGTAACAACTGCAACAAAAAAGATGAGATTAACATTAAGAAATACAGCTCCCACTTAGTACTACTATTTTACTGTGCAGGTAAAGTAGTAAAGATCAAAACTTTTGAATTCACCTGTGTCAAAAAAAAAAAAAAGAGACCCAAATAAGTGTGACAGTTTAACTTTTTTTTTTTTGGCAGGGAATCCAAGGAAGTTTCCTGCTAAATTGCAGTTTAGTGTCATTAACACCACTGCTGTCTTTAAACAATTTAGTTGACAGTAGGTGGTGCATGATGTGCAAATTAAACTAGGTATTAAGACATGCTGCCAGAGAGAAGCTGAATTTAACGGCAGAGGAGCTTAACACACAAGCTAACTAAAGGCTCTGTTGAGCATTTAGGAGCTCGAAAAGGCATTGTAGATTCCACATGCATTTTTTGTTTGACATACCACGAACTTGTATTTTTGTGTTCGCCTGGCATTTAACAATGTATCACGCATATGCTCACATGTCGTCGAAATAGCACACAACCACAATACTTGCAGAACTGTCAAGCAATGTTTCATTAAAGAGTAACTGGCTTATTTTTGGTTTGTTGAAGACCTTCTTCCACACACTCCCTGACATTTTATGATAACACAATAATTCAAACAATCTGACGCACACAGGCGCACAACAATCAAGATGCAACTCCCGTCCACAAGCCTCCTGAATACAAATGCTTTGGTGAGCAAGAAAACAAACACTGTGCACTGTGAGTCAGGGCTGGAGGAGGCTGTGATGGAATTGTAGGTTCCAGCTCAACATCCTCCTCCACAAACACTATAAATAGAGCTCGATTCAGCCACACCTTCACTGATGCGAGCTCGGTGTCCAGAAACCAACCATAACACACCACCTCCTCTGCAATAATGGAGCACCGCTCAAAGAAAAACACACCACCTAGTATAAAGAGTGAAGAATGTACTCATTTACACATTACTCATTCTACATACAAAACATAATTCATTTTATATCTGAAAGCCAAAAATGAATGTCATCTAGGGAAAAATCCCTAAAAAGAACCATTTCCATGCAACTGATTTGTGCAATTGTTTAGAAGAACTCCCTAAAAGGCAAACCGATGTCCCTTTACTGTTGCAAGTTTTGGAGCCAGAGATAAACTAAAACGATTTCATGCATTTCCACCGCAGAAAAAGGCCGGAAAAACGGGCTCTTTACTGGCCCTTACCAGAGAACTGTTCAGCAGCTAGGGAGTTGGGATAATGTCCAGACCACAAAAAGTTTTCAAAACGACAACAACTTAGTCTTGCAAGGAGGAAGCAAAACAAAAATTGATCACCCTAAACTAAACAGTCCCAATTCGAAATCAAATAATTTCACTACTGTTCAAATGCTTGAGGTCAGTATGATATTGAAAGAAGTCTCTTATGCTCAACAGGGCTGCATTTATTTGATCAAAATATTGTGAAATATTACAGTTACAAAAATTTACATTTTATTTTTATATATTTTATCATCATCTATTTGAACATTTTAAAATGTAATTTATTCCAGTAAAGGCAAAGGTGGATTATTTGGTGAATAAAAGTCCAAAAGATCAGCATTTATTTGAAATGGAAATCTTTTGCAACAATGTAACAGTCTTTACTGTCACTTTTAATCAATTTAATGCATCCTTGCTGAATAAAAGTAAAAAAATCTTACTAACCCCTAAACCTTTGAACGTGTATAACTTTGTGATTGATTATTAAAATACGTTCTCAAAACTCCCTAAGACTCTTAAAGACAGTGATGGGCTATATTTTTGTTGGCAGGTAATGTAGTAGCGCAGTTACATCATCTTTCTGCTCTTAAATCAAAGGAAATGCAGGCCAAGGCAGATCAACATCAGCACTTTCAATATAAAAGCTGTATAAGATCAGATGGAAATGCCATGTTTTTCTTTTCTTTGAAAACAATCCACAGGCCACCAAAATTAGACAGGACAAATGTGGCTCTCACACCACAATCAAAGCTAAAATAATTAAGTTTCAGCAGAATAGATACAGCCATTATCTACCCGGAGATAAAGCACACCTTTGTTCGCTGGAAAACAATGAGAGCAATTTTCGAGCAACGTTGCAAAGCGTTCAGACACGCTCTGAAGCCTCAGTAAACAAATGCAAGGGAAAGTGGAATCATAAAACTTTGACAGGCATCACACATCAAAGCCAAGCATGTCTATTAAATCATTTCAGGGGAATAATCCTTTTCAAATGTGCCGTGTGACGCCTGTCAGGGTGTAAATTAAAGGGAGGAAACTGAACCATGGCCAAGGTGGAAAACACCGTAGCCCGCCCCGCTGTGGTTTTCGCCACCACAAGAAGTGAAACATTGAGGAGAAGGTCTCTGAGGTAAGAATATGATTATAACTTGAAATTTCCAACTTAGTAAGTGCCATTTAAGGTTGCCAGGTCATTTCAGAGGAAGGGATGGTGATTACAGCAACAGATGCATTGTAATAAAATGGGAGTATGTTTTAGTTCTCAGGATTTCTTTTTCTTTTTTTGGCCCCAAGTACACACAGTATCACTTTTAAGATTCTATATTCAGCCAAGCTCACTGTATTTCTCATAAACATCTAATTATATGCACACTGTGTATTTAAGTTCATCAGGTGGCCAAAAAAATAGTACAGCGCCATTAGGGATTAACAAAAAGTTTTCAGCAAAAACACAACCAACCCTCTCAGTAAACGTTGCATAAGCATTACATAAGGAAGAACATGGTGCATGAGTCATTTCATACCTGCTGAAGCAAAGAGTAGCGGATGCAGAATCCTGGGTCTGAGGGAAAATATTCATCTGAAACGAAGCGGATCAGGATCTGGTTCCCCTTGGACACCTGGGGCCCTGGAACCATATCTGAGCCACACCAACGCCCCAACATCAAGCCTCCGACAGGCTCCTCCACCTCCACATAATCATACCTACAACAGCAAAGCACACCGTTTTATTACAAGAGATTCAATCAATCACTAGCATGCAGGTCCTGTTTACATTCATCTAAATGATCTCATCATAAGCGGTTGAGCAAGACAGATTGGCACTTGTGGCCTTTTATGAGTGAATTTCAAGAGAAAGGATCTCTGATTTTAATGACAAACACTTACAAACAATAAAACACAAAAAGCTAATTGTTTTAGTCAGGATCCAATATCAACAGTCATTTAGATACATGCCACTAGTTGTTTGTATGAAACAATCCAGAAGAGCTTTTACGAATGTGGTTTAACTGATTGGATGTCAAAACATGTTGAATGCTGTTTACATTTGCATTTAGCGCTGTCTAGTTGGGATTGGATTAGCTGAAATCATCTACACTATCGTTCAAAAGTCCAGGGTCAGTGAGATTTCAAAGAAATTTATACTTACTCAGAAAGTATGCATTAAATTGATCAACAGAGATAGTAAGAGACATTTATAAAGCTATAAAAGATTTCTCTTTCAAATAAATGCAGCTATTTTTAACTTCATATTAATCAATGAATCCTGAAAAAAATCGTATAACAGTTTCCACAAAAACAAATACAGCAGCACAACTGTTTTCAACACTGATGATATAAAAAAATGGTTTCTTAAGCACCGAATCAGAACTATAGAACGATTCCGAATGATCATGTGAAACTGAAAATACATTTTAAAAGTTTGGCTTAAAGTTTGAAGGTCATTTTTGACACCTACCTCACTAGCAATGATATCCCAAAATCTAACTGATCACATGACGAAAACGTACCTGTGGGAACTTTTTCGCAAGATGCGAAATACGTACCAATCAAGTACATATCACTGCAGATTTCAACAGAAATTAACACTAGAGGCAGTAAAACATGGAGCACTTGTAATCGTTTTCGTACACAGTTATGATTACAGCTCCATGTGTTTTGCTTTCTGGACATAAGCTTGCTTGGTAGCTCAGCCGGCACAGAATTGGATTTAGGATGAGGAATCCTTGGGTACGAATCCCGTGAAAAACATGATTCACAATGAAAGAGCTGAAAAATTAAAGAGATCGAAAAACAAGCTAAAACAGCATGCTTGCGATTACGTTTTTACATCACATTTGCTTTTGTTCATACTATTGGGTAGGTTTAGGTGTAATGCAGATGGTACATTATTTTAAAACATCACGGAGAATTACAGTTATAGCGCAAATCAATGGACATTTCAAGTCAGAACTGTGGTGACACCTACAAAAATCAACGTCACATAAAATGTACCATATGTATGTTCATCTGTTCTGGGGGGAAAAAACAAACACTCTTTTAGCGCCACCCAGTGGACTTTTCACATCGAATGTGCCAGAAACCTACATAGCGATACGTATTTCGCATTTTTCGAAAAAAGTCCCATAGGTACGTTTTCGTCATGAGATCAGATTGACGACAATCCTACCCAATCAATTCCGTGACAGTTGAGCAAAAAAACAATGACGCATTGTCGCCTAAAAGGATGGTTAACACTTTGTACGTAAATGTATATTTTTTGACCTTTTCTTCGTTTGATGTCATTTCTAGTGAGAAAATCGTATTGTAGTAATTAAACATTCACTTAGTTACCACCAAAGCTCTCTGTATTTGGTTAGAGATCTGAAACTAGTCTGAAATCAATTTTGGATGTTATCTTCATGCACAAATGCTGCTTGCAAAGTCATTGACTGATAGGGCAATGTGGCAACCATTCAGCTGCCTAAGCTTTGGGATGCAGCCCCTATCAGAAGTACAGGCTCATGACAGGAGCCCAGAGGAGGGGCGTGACATCAGTTCCGCCAGCAGCATGTGACAATGCGCACCTGATGCTAATTGTGCCTCATCGCCATTGCCATAAATCCAGCATCATGTCCTTCCTGTTGGCCACCAGCTCCTGTCACATGCCTGTATGCGGGGAAACGACTAACTTGAGATGATCTGAGGGGAGGTTAACGCTGTTTTGTCACAACTACATAGTTAATTCATCACTGTACTCTAGCTTTCTCTCACACCAAATGATAATGGCTACAGGGCATCTAGGGCTAATGCTTTGAGGGGCTCCACAAGGAACTATGGCAATGAAGCTATTTACAGACACACTATTAAACACAGACATTCAAATAAAGGCAGTGAGGAAAGATGGGAAAAGTAGAGAGAGGAAAAACAGTATCCTTCTGTAGGAGAAGGATACTGAGAGAAAAACAGAGCTAAAATGCTTGGGAGAAAGTGAAGAGTGAATACGATTAAAGGAGGGCTACAGACATGTAAGCTCATAAATTATATTTATCTGTATTTGATCCCAAGCTAATATGCTAACGCATTAGGCTTTTCATAAGCTACAATAGCCGTGACCTAGAAATCCATTCTCACAAGCATTTAATGAACTGAATAAGCTACGAGCCGAAGCACAGCTAAATGTATTATCTCAATCACCTTTATGGCACTGCGGTCCACAGAGAACATGAGAGCTAAATCTATCTATTATTATGACGGCTAAAAACATATTAGATTCTGGGACTACTCAGGTATCCCAAATCGGCACTCAGCAACTGAAGAATTGTTTTGTACTACACTTGCCTCAGGGAAATCACACTTAATCAAATATAAAATTAAGTTTACTTATAAAAAAACAGCAGAAATTTAACTGGTTATACAGTAACTTTTCAACTGTACCTCTATACAAAAGTACCCATACAGCAAGATTACACTGACACCCCTGGGAAGAATGAACAACACCTTTTGAAATAATAGCATAATTGATTTAAATTGCATATAAACTAATTGTTTTAGTGCCATTTACTAAAGGAATTATGGTAATGATGCAAAGATGCTTAAAAAAAAAAAAATCAGAGTTGTTTTCCCAATTGGTAAAATTAATCTACATTGGGTACTAAAGCAAATAAATTCTGATCTTTTCCGAAGGATCAAGTGACAGAGACGACTGGTGTAATGGCTGAATTTTATATTACATTTTAAAACTGAAAAAAAAAACAAACAAAAAAAACACTTACACCTAGTTAAACTGGATTGCAGGTTTTTGCATGCTGAAGTGGCGCAACTTAAGTGAACTCACCCCTTATGTCTCTCATGGCCTTCTTTCAGGCCCTAAATTACAGTCTTTGATGCAACTTGGACTGAACACAGTGGCCTGAGCATTTTTTTTAATAAAAGGAATGAAAAAAAAAAAAAAAAAACCCCAGCAGTGTTGAGGTTGTGTTATTCCTGCCTGCATGGCCTCAATGCTCCTGCAGTGTTCAATAAAGGCTGGTTTCAGTGGCCGCAGCCAAAGCCTGGTACTAATCATTTGATTGGACAGCAATACTTTCACATGCCAGCACAGCCGTATGGCTTTCTGAAGTCATTGTTTACTCTCTGCCCAGCCTGACACTAAAGTTTCAAACCACATTCAGTAAAAACAACACAGCTCATAACGCACTGCACTAAAAAAAACAAAAACAAAAACAAAACAAACAAAAAAAAAACACAACAACATACTTGCTGGTTAAATGGACACCCCTGATTTTCTGACACATCCAGCTTTGATTTCCACTAAGCCAATACACAGAGCAAAAGGCCTGAGGGCTGAAAGCTCTCTGATGAATCTGTGTAGATGGATACACCTGTAGGTGTAGAAGAAAACCATTAAGTGCCAACTGCTATGCAATAGAGGTCAATATAAATATTTGGTGCTCACAAATATAAAGACAAATATATATATATATATATATATATATATATATATATATATATATATATATATATATATATATATAAACTGCAATTAGACAAAATTAAATGTTAAGTCAACATCACGCATTAGCTAATGAATATAACATGCTATCGATGTTTCACTCTGTCTGTGTTTCTGTTATACCTCAGAAGACCACAAAGCAGAGGGGTTTGTCTCATCTCAGCGACACTTGAGGCAGATGGCTTATCAATAATGTAATGTGATTTCACTATTACCAGGTTTACATGCATACATTCCCTCCACAAGCTAAAGTAGGACAGAAGCAAGAAAGAGGCGCAGATATCTTTTAGAAAATATGGCACAGCATCAGAAAATAAACACTGGGTTGTCTTGAGTCCTTTTAACACCAGAATGTTTAAACAGAATGCTTAAAAACAAGTTACAATGAGATTTCTGCTAATAGCGCTGCAAACCAACACCACTTTATAAGTTTAATCATTCTCTCTGTTATTAAATGAATGTAAAAGATGTTAAGTATTCACAGAGAAATAGTGCTATAGATTATGGCAAAGGATATTAATACAATATTATTGCAATTTGAAAATATATTAAATGGAAAACCGTTATTTATTCCTGTGATCAAAGCTGAATTTTCAGCAGTCATTAGTCTTCAGTGTCACATAATCCTTCAGAGGTCATTATAATATGCTGATTTGCTGGTAAAGAAGCATTTCTTAAATGTTATTATAAATGTTGAAAACAGCTGTGCTGCTTAATAGTTTTGTGGAAACACTGATGCATTATTTTCAAGATTCTTTTGATGAATATAAAAGTTGAAAAAAAAAAAAATTGAAATTTTATGCAACATTAAGAATGTTTTTACTGTCATTTTTGATCAATTTAATGAATGCTTGCTGAATAAATGTTTTAATTTAAATAAAATTGTACTGACCACAAACTTCTGAACATTAGTGTGCCTCATAACAAAAATACTTCTCCCTCAGCATGCTTTATTCATTAGGAAACTTCAGTACACAGCAGAAACACATGCAATGTTAACAATATCACACACAAAATATTATTTAATGTTGGTGCTTTTCGTGATTTTTAATTTATTCAAGTCAGTGGTCCACAGTTTCAGAAAGTCTACTAGATTAAACTATTATTCTTTATTTTATGACAATTCAGTCTGTTGAGATAAATGTCCTTATCTATCACCACAAACCTCAATGACAAATACTTCTATACATTAAATAATGTACTGTTGATCACAATTCCTAATAGTTGTGATGATTCTTATTTCTTATGTTCCCTTTCAACACCCTTCGGCCTTCCATCAAAGACAGAACCAACATTGTAAAATTTTTCTAACAAGTACAGAAAATCTGGCCCAGTTTTCTTATCGGTCTGAACAAACACATAGGATGATGAGAGTTGTCTGTAGTGGCCTGTTGGCTCTGGGCTGGGCTTTGCTTGAGGCAGTGTGATAGGATTCAGCATGCAGCTTTATTACAGTTTATTCCAGCCCAGTTGCTTTGATTCGATCCAAACAGAAGGGGCTTTCTTCATCAACCTGCATTAGATCATCATACCAGTGTCTATTGATTCCTTTACTTCTTTTCAATATGTGGTTGCTCTAATTATTTTTTTTAAAAAAAAAAAGAGCAGGACTGCATGGAAGTTGTGAAGGGATAAGTTGCATGGTGTACAGTACAAAATGGGGAAAAATGCCTTTGATGACTAATGTTATCGTTTCATTATTTTAATGACTTTAAATAATGATTTATTGCTGGTGCAACCATACAGACCCAGTCACTGCATGGGTGTTAGGTATATAAAACATACAAAACATACAACACACACACTCTTTTCAGGTCAAATACACTCCAACTCACTGCAAAAACCCCAACCCTACACTTGCTCCTCAAGGCCACAGCCTATGATTTAAACAAAGTGGACAAGCACAGATTTATAGCATCATTGTTGGAAACTAGGAAAGGATTCTGTCCTATAATGTTCACCTATCTGTATGATATGTCTATGGGCAGAGAATAAAGCATATTTACACTAGTAAGTCAACATCCAAAAAAATAAATGGAAACTGTTTACTTCATACCCATTCCTGAGAATATTTAATCTGTGTAAAAAACTACAGTGCTACACATGCTTTTGGATAATGTTAACAAAAAGGCAAAGGTACTGTATAGATACAGCAGAATAGTGTTCAGTCTGACTACATTTGCTACATTACATCCATGTTTTACCATCCAACCAACTCCTGATGGATAAAAGATATTCCTTCTCACTGAGTATCAGAAATGTGTCATTATGAAATTAAAATGGGCTGTGAATGGCAATTTGTTGACTTTGAGATTCAAGTCTTAGTTATCAGACTAAAATCTTGAACCAGTAAAATTGCTTTGATGGATTATTGTGATATTTTTTATCAACTTGGACTCTCATTCTGATGGTATCCATTCACTACAGAGGATCCAATGGTGAGAGCAAGTGATGTAATGCTAAATTTCTCCAAATCTGTTCTAATAAAGAAACATCCTCAGGCCACCCAAGATGCAGATGAGTAAATTTTCAGCAAATTTTCATTTTTGTGTGAATTATTCCTTTAACCAAAACAGCATTAACGTGCAGTTAACATGAAGCCACTAGGAGGCGCTATACACATAGCTGGCAAGACTCCAGAGGTTTGCTAACAAATGTGTATGAAAACACATTATGTAATTGATTATTGACAAGAAATAAAACTATACTGATTTACTGTAAGCACAAGAACACTATGTCACAAATCATTTAACACACAAGGCTTGCAGACAATGAGGAACCGTTCACATGTAATGTGTACAAGTCAATAGGACATTAATTAATACAGAATATGCTAGAAAAACATTATTATTTATCAATACCTGGCAGAGGTCTACAAGCATTTTTTCCACATGAAACCACCAGCTATGGAAAGGTCATCATCTAGATTCTGGGAAGCAGAAATGCACAGATGTGCACGTCTGCAATCGATTGCACTATACAGCAAAACAGAGGCATGACAGAGGCTTGGAAGTAAGGAAGGAAGGAAGGAAAGCTAGCCTGTAATTGAAAGGGTCTTTAATGTGGATTGGCTGGCTGGGCTGTGTGTGACCTACACTGTGTGTGTGAGTGTACGTCTGCGATCGTATGCGTCTCCAGAATCTCAAACAGATGCTATGGAGTTACATAGGAACTAAATATGCACAAAGTAGAAAGGGCTGTTCTTTATGTCATCGTATCAGTCATGGAAAAAATAAATATATAACTGAACATAATCACTCTAGGGGTGGGCTTTTCATTATTCATCAGCCTTCTTGCAGTACAGCCAATCTCCCAAATGGCCTCCTTTCGACTCTAAATCTTTAAAAAAAATGGACTCGGTCACAACAAGCACATACATCTCCACTGTAACTCCCCCTCCTTCTCCACATACACTTATACTGCTGCATTGTATATGGGTGCTTTATCTTATGTCTGACCCCGTCAAGAGAGTGCAATGGATGCCTGATGCTGCTTGTTTAGTAGTGCTGATTTGTCGCACAACACTAAGCAAATATTTGAGCACCTGAAAGGAAATGCTCGGGAATTTTTCAAGCTCTCAAATCTTCTAAATCTCCCCCTACTACAGTTTCGGTCCAGCGTTGATTCTACATTGCAACCTGCCAGTTTAAATCAACTGCCAGCTTTGACTTGTACTAGAAAGTCACAGCCCTGAAGAACCATATTAAAATGATAAAATAGAATAAAATAATCTGTTTAATTTTGTCAGATACCACAGAAGCATAGCATTTCTGAAACGCAAAATTAAAATTTAAGAGCTGAGTCCAAAAGTCATGATGATTACCTAAATAGTCTTATGAATTAAATAGTAGAAACACTTTACACATTAAAATAAATCTGAATAAATATTCAATAAATAAATATTTTACAAATAATATAATGGAAATAACATGGAAACAAATCAAATAGTTAAGAAGTTTTACAGATTAAACTAAATACAGAATAATGTACATTTTCTAATAATTTTCCAACTACCACATTCATGAAGTGACCCCCCCCCCTTCCCCCAAAAATTAAACAGCGAGATGCAATGCAACTGCCAAAAATGTTGGTAAACAGACCAATAATAAAGTGTGAATAATAATAATAATAATAAATATTGCTGTGGACTGTAGGCAATTATGTTTAAAGTAAAAAAAAAAAAAAAAAATTTTACTTCTAAAGCCACTTTTTGTAAATGTCTATCGGTCTACTCACTAATATACTCATCTACCACAAGATGAGTAATGTAAATGTCTTAGTCTTCATTTATTCTTTCATTGTCTGTCTTCTACATTACACATGTTAAGATATTGCCTCTCTCTAATGTGCATGTGAGGTCTAGCCAGTGACCAAAAGGTCAAGGTCTCTTACTTGCAAATGCCGTCCTCAGCGTCCTCCAGGCCAAAGTGAGGATCAAAGGTCAGCTGGATCCTGGAACTTTCTGTGACTGCCACCAGCCACCACACTATAACTGTATTCCGGGGATATGTGTTGGGGAAGTCAGGACTTTGAATAATTCCATCCCCAGTGACACTGAGGACCTTCTCGTGTTGAGACTCATGCACTCCTACAGAACACAGAGAGAGAGAGAGAGAGAGAGAGAGAGAGAGAGAGAGAGAGAGAGAGAGAGAGAGGAGTTTATTAAAACATTTTAGAACCTGCATAACTCATCAGAGTGGAGAAAGAACACAATGTACAGTCATTTGTGAATAGCTCTTTTTCTTAATGCAAATTAACATCAAACCGGATTTAGCTTCTACTGCATTACATTAAAACCCAAATAATATGGATTATGCAGTGCACCTTTTGAATACTAAATAATTGATCATAAAAAGAAAGGATGAACCAAACTCAAGACTTCTGTTTTTTTATTGAGCATTGATTGACTGCAAACCTGATAATCACATTAAGGAAGCGATAAAAGGAAACCTCGGAAATGATTTTGCCTTGTCAATACCATAAAACCAGCGGAATGATGTTCTACCATTTGCTAACACAGCATACGCTTAATGAACCCCTGTGTATCAAAGCAATATTGTGCTTTGATGTTGCTTTGCCATAATAGTTTTCCATTATAGATCTAGATACGAAAGACCAATCAGTAGCTATAAAGTTTTATTTATAGTGACACTACAGCTGGCAATGTAGCAGTAAGATAAGAATTAAAGCTTTGTCGAAAAACATTGTTTGGGTGGAGGAAACTTGTGAAGGCTACTAGGACAGATTGTTCTGCTACAATCAATTGTATCTTTAAGAGCTCTGATAGTTTAACAGTTCAGAGAAATCCAAGGCCGAGGAAGTCATTTTGAGTTTGGTTTAGCAGCATGACTGAGGTAAGGTATGCCAAGAGTTTAGTCATTTAAAGTTCAGAAATTATTACATACTGATTTACTTGCTACTCTGTTATGACAAGATTTACAGAGTTGTTAAGAGGAAGAAACTATAATGGCTTCCTCAATACAGAACAAATAAAAGCACCTTTTACCTGCAACTCTGCCAGGAAGGGAAAATGAGCTCAGTTTATTTTCTTCTTAACGCCATTCCAGCATCTAAGGCTAAATGAGCTCATAGAATACATTGCTGAATTTCAACAGGCTTTTCACTTGAAATGGTTAACCAAAGGTCATTATTCTTAACACTCAATCCATGTTTCACAGTGTTATTCTGGGTTAGTAATTAATCTTCGAAAGCCAGGATTTGAGATTCGTAAAGTTAATATGCTTCTTTGCATATTTATGAGATTAAAAACATAGATTTGACAAGTACAACATTATCTATCTGTAGAAATGTCACTGTGCATATCTGCACTGGATAAGTCTGGCTGTTTGTCATCATTGTTCAACATTAACCGATTCCTTCAGACACAGAAACTTGGTTTGTGTGTGAATATACAAAGTGCATGAATATTTAATAAGGTAACCACTGAGGCATTATGATCGGTTGCCTGTTCATTTAACATCAATGTTTCACAGTGTATAATTTTAGCGTTCAGGTTTCATAACCCAAGTCAACAGAAGTGTGAATCACTGGCTAACCTGGTAAAAACCAACCTTCACCTGGAGTTTAAAAGGACATTAAGCCAGGGTTAAGTGGGGTAAGAAAAGCTTACAAGTCTTTCTACATGTGCTGATGCACTTGAGCCAACATTTCACAACAGTTACATCACAGCAAAGAGAACTAATAAAGAACCAGCCTGAAAGTACTGTTCCAAACTAGGTAGAAACAATTCTTAGAAAGGGATGCTTGTTTCCTGTCCAATAAAATGTTATTGAATTCTGCAAAAGGATTGAAATCTATCTTATCCTGTTGTGTACTAGGTTCAGAAAAGATGTTTGATGCAAACAGACAGCTGTTGAAATGCAACACCAGTGCTGGTT
>JAFVLL020039295.1:0-28894 GCA_021397915.2 Tor tambroides | reverse complement strand
CAGAAGTTGCAACATGCATCAGACACATACCTGTAGTGTAGTCCATTGTCGTGCTTCCTGATGATGAAACTTCTTATTGCCAGACTCACTTACCTGTAATCCATTCTGTCCACACAGTTGCAGATCTCAGTGACTGTGCAGCTGCAGGGAGCATATGCCACACCAACGCATACTGCTTCAGAACACGTGAGGATAAGTTTTTCTGCATGTGCCAAATGGGGTACAGGGGCACTGGAGTGCAGTGCCATGACATTGACGAGTGTACAACCGGTCTACACAGCTGCCATTCACAAGCAGTCTGCAGAAACACTCTGGGCAGTTACACCTGTTTTTGTCAAAATGGTTATTTTGGTGATGGTTTCCAATGCCAAAAAATCAGTGAGTGTCAAATTAATAATGGTGGATGCCATGTCAATGCACTTTGCACCAACAGAGATGGAGGAAGAGACTGCAGTTGCAAATCTGGTTTCAGTGGAAATGGATTTCAGTGCACTGATGATAATGAATGCGCAAGACCAGGCATCTGCCACTGGAATGCCACTTGCACCAACAACCCTGGCTCCTATGTGTGCACATGCAACGCTGGATATAGAGGCAATGGAAATTATCTCTGCCTGGACATTGATGAGTGTGACAGAAAGAACAGCTGTGACCCCAACACAATATGTACCAATTTGCAAGGAAGCTATCAATGCTCTTGCCGCTCTGGGTTCCTGGGCACGGGTACGAAGTGTACTGACCTTAACGAATGTCTCACCAATAACATTTGCCCAGCCAATGCTGCATGTGTCAACACGCCAGGTTCATTCTTCTGTGACTGTGGTCCAGGCTACAGCTTTAGTCAAACCCAGTGTCTGGATGTGGATGAATGTGCCACAGGACATTGTAGTGCTTACGCCTCTTGTGAAAACTTACCTGGTTCATTTATTTGCACATGTCTAGCTGGTTTCGAAGGTGATGGATTAGTATGTGAGGACGTAGATGAGTGTGCCATAGAAAAGCGGTGCCATGTTAATGCATTCTGTATTAATGTGCCAGGGATGTACAACTGCAGCTGTATGGTGGGATACACAGGGGATGGTGTGTTTCAGTGCACAGATGAGAACGAGTGTCTTGTTGGTAACGGTGACTGTGGAAACAGAGCAATCCATGCTACCAGTCGGTTAGTGACCACTGAAGTAGTTGTATTGTTTGGTATAATCTTAACAGAGATGTTTCTAAACTAAAGCTCCAGATGAGCATTGATGTAAGTCAAACCAATCTTAAAAAGGCAGGTTTTAGAAAAGTATATTTTCATGCTGAGTTCATTGTAAAAAGTGATTTCGCTTTTCTCTGATGATTTCCACCTTTTTGGATTTTTTTAAATCCTGTTCACTGCAGCTTTTTATCTTGCTAATTTTGTCTAATTTGCTTCTGTATTTGGTCAGATGATCTTTAAACCAAACTAGGCTTGAATAATGTTGAATGATAGATTTTTTGTTGAATAATGACTTTTTAAATACATTAACTGCATACATTTAGTTTTTACTCTTTTCTAGATTAAAAAAATTAATAAAAATTGAACTGAATGAGCATTTTGTCACTGGATCATTATTGTTGTTATTTTCTACAGTATATATTTTCTGTGTTGCATTTACGTTCTGTGTTGCAATTAAAAGAAATGATGTGCACAGATAAATCATTTACAATAAACGTCAACATTCCATAAAAGAATTGTCAATTTTGATTTCATGGTGACTTCAGGTTATAAGAAATGGGAGAAAAGTAAAACTAATCTAAATCCAAAGTTCTGTCATGAAACTCTAGATGGCGCAGTCCGATAGGTTTAACTCAGCGGTTTTCAACTCCAGTCCTCGCGCCCCCCCGCTCTGCACATTTTGTATGTTTCTCTTGTCACTTCAGACCTTTGTTCTATTCAACCGTAAGTGCCCTGCAAAGTGGACTTCACAGGATATTCCGCAATGATTCCAGTTCGAAGCGAGCGTATATGTTCCATTCAAAGGGCACTGAAGTGTGCGAGACGTGAATTTAAATTGTATTTATTTACAGAGATATATTTCACTTCACTAGTAAGTTTCATCTGTGTGTGATGGTGCTGGCGGTGGCGTAGCGCAAATCCGTGAATAAATCAGTGAATAAATAAGTTCCGAAGTGAAGTAAACGTCAACGGATTTCTCATGCTTAGGGAGTACAACATTAGGGAGGTATCCTATAATCAGAACTGCTATCACCTTGAAATCTACATTGTAAAGTAAAAGCAGACGAAGTTGACAATGGATATCAGAGATGACAAAATGGTAGTATATTGTAAATTACTTCTTCGGACATGTTTCTTTGAGTTATTTTTCGGTGGAATGAGTAGGTCCTTTGAGCATGTCCATCCCTTTTGGGGCTCATAAATTGAGGCTTAGAACAAAGTAATCACAATCCCTCTGTTTTTGTTATGGGTAAACTGGTTCAACTTGATAGATGTAACTATACAAATGTAAAGATATACACGCATATAAGTAACCGCCGGTAGGAATTCACCTAATTACTCACACCAAGATGTTGTCTTCCTATTTAGTGAGTAATTGTCATAGAAAAATTGTGCCATGTTAATGCCATGTTCAAAAGAAGAAAAATGTTTATGATAGCTTCACACTGAGCTGAGGAGGCACTAGCGTGCCTCCAAATTGTAAATATACAGTTCATCATATTTGACAGATTATATCCCCTAGTGTCAAAGCAGAAGTTTAAAAAAAATAGAAATTTGATGCAAAAAGAATTATATTCAACAGAAACAGGCTGAAATCTCTGCTTTTAAGTCATTTTATCTTTCAGTGAAGCCCAGAAAATGCTAAATGAACAATTAAAATTCACAATATGTTGGTTTTGCATTTTCTGAGGAAAGATTTTTGTATCAAATCAAATGTGAGCAAAGCAATGACTCACTGGTTACTGCTACAGCCTCAAAAGCCCATAGAGTCATTAACCTAACAGTGAATGGAGTTGTTTTGTTGTTTTTCTCTTATTTTTGACTTCATATTTGTTGATCTTTTCTTGCAGGAGTCTGCTGCTGTATCTGCTGTGCCTGTGTACTGTGCTGAGGTACACAACTGCAGGTCAGTAACATAATCAAGATCAGAGTCTGATTGATTAACTCACAGCACAAAACAGAGTCACTTATTGCCAGACTTACTTACCTCTTATTCATTCTGTCTACACAGTTGCAGATCTTAGTGACTGTGCAGCCACAGGGAGCATATGCCATGCCAACGCAGATTGCTTCAAAACGCGTGATGATAAGTTTGTCTGCATGTGCCGAATGGGGTACAGGGGCTCTGGAGTGCAGTGCCAAGACATTGACGAGTGTACAACTGGTCTACACAGCTGCCATGCAAAAGCAGTCTGCAGTAACACTCTGGGCAGTTACATCTGTTCATGCCAAAATGGTTATTTTGGTGATGGTTTCCAATGCCAAGATATCAATGAGTGTCAAACTGATAATGGTGGATGCCATGTTAATGCGCTTTGCACCAACAGAGATGGAGGAAGAGACTGCAGTTGCAAGTCTGGTTTCACTGGAAATGGATTTCAGTGCAATGATGATAATGAGTGCACAAGACCGGGAATCTGCCACTGGAATGCCACTTGCACCAACAACCCTGGCTCCTATGTGTGCACATGCAATGCAGGCTACAAAGGCAATGGAAATTATCTCTGCCTAGACATTGATGAGTGCTCAGAGACTCCTGGTGTGTGCTCTGCTTTCTTTGGGTACAAAGGTTGCAAGAACCTGCCAGGAACCTACACCTGCCTCTGCAACAATGGCTACCAAAGCAACGGACAGACATGTGAGGACATCAATGAATGTGAAATCAACATGTGCAGCTCATTTGCTGAATGTACAAACTCGCCAGGCTCATTTCGTTGTACTTGTCCCGATGGATTTGTGGGGAATGGCTTGGCATGCGTAGACATTAATGAGTGTGACAGAAAGAACAGCTGTGACCCCAACGCAATATGTAACAATTTGCTAGGAAGCTATCAATGCTCTTGCCGCCCAGGATTCCTGGGCACAGGTACGAAGTGTACTGACATTAACGAATGTGCCACCAATAACATTTGCCCAGCAAATGCTGCATGTGTCAACACGCCAGGTTCATTCTTCTGTGACTGTGGTCCAGGCTACAGCTTTAGTCAAACCCAGTGTATGGATGTGGATGAATGTGCCACAGGACATTGCAGTGCTTACGCCTCTTGTGAAAACTTACCTGGCTCATTTATCTGCGCATGTGTAGCTGGTTTCAAAGGTGATGGGTTAGTATGCGAGGATGTGGATGAGTGTGCCACAGGAAAGCGGTGCCATGTTAATGCAAACTGTATTAATGTACCAGGGAAGTACAACTGCAGCTGTATGGTGGGCTACACAGGGGATGGTGTGTCGCAGTGCACAGATGTGAATGAGTGTCTTGTTGATGATGGCGGCTGCAGAAACAGAGCAACATGTGTCAACAGTAAGGGATCTTTCTCTTGTGTTTGCCCCTCAGGCTTTCAGCTAGTTAATCGTACCACCTGCCAGGACATTGATGAATGCCAGCTACCTGAAAAGGCTTGTGGCATCAATGAGCAGTGCTCAAACATGGAAGGGTCATATTCATGCCAGTGTAAAACAGGTTTCAGTCGAATCGCTGACGATTTAGACTGCTCTGATATTGATGAATGTGAACAGCAGAAACCTTGTCACCAGAATGCCACATGCTTGAATTTAGAAGGCTCCTTTTCATGCACCTGCAATCATGGCTTCTCAGGAAATGGCATTACATGTGAAGATATAAATGAATGTTCAATTGTGGGTATGTGCCATCTACATGCCAAATGCTACAATTATCCTGGTGACTTCTTGTGCATATGTCACCAGGGCTTTACAGGAGATGGTTCTATCTGTACAGACATGGATGAATGTGCTCTTTCAAAAAATACTTGCCCAGACATCTCTGTATGTGTCAATTCCCCTGGAGCATATGTCTGTTCTTGTCTGAATGGCACAGTAGCATACAACAAGACTTGTGTTCTCCCTAGTCGTGAATGTGATCCTGCCTGCCATCCACATGGACTGTGTCATCCTTCACCTTCAGAGTATCAGTGTGTGTGTGATGTGGGATTCAAAGGGGATGGACTCACTTGCTCAGACATAGATGAATGTGAAGAGAATGTGTGCCCAAAGAAAGAGACACAATGTGTCAATAACCCAGGATCCTTTGATTGCATTTGCAAAGTGGGTTACACTCTTAGTGGAACAGAATGCATAGGTATGTGCAATAAACTTGCATTTATAAAACACATTTATATTTACATAAGCCAAGTTCCTGGGTTCAGTTAGCCAGGGAATGGTAGTATTCTGTCAATCTTCTCACATTACTCTTTTCTCAACCTTTCAGATGTGGATGAATGTAAATCTGAAGTCAATAACTGCAGCAAATTTGCACAGTGTGTCAACACAATTGGCAGTCACCTGTGTTCCTGTCTCAACGGCTTCACTGGGGATGGAAAAAACTGCTCTGGTAAGTATTTCTTCCATTTCAAAATCCATTTTTGCACCTCTTTGCTTGCTTGAGGACTCTCTTCTCAGTCTTTTAGGGATTTTTTTTTTCCTGACCCTGTCCCATTTTGGATGACTTATAGACATTAATGAGTGCCAATCCCAACATGGAGGATGCCACCCAGCTGCCCGCTGCACTAACTCCCCTGGCTCCTACAACTGTACCTGTCCCTTTGGCATGACCGGATCTGGGTTTGACTGCCAAGATGTGGACGAGTGTAATGAAAACTCAACCTTGCATCATAACTGCAGCCTTCTTGCCATGTGTGACAACAGAGAGGGATCCTACATTTGCAAGTGCATGGAGGGATACCAAGGAGACGGGTTTACTTGTGGGGATGTGGATGAGTGCTTGCCTCCCTCAATCTGTGGGAACAACATGACCTGCCAAAACTTTCCTGGAACATATACATGCACATGCACCCTTGGTCTAGCCTATGGTTTGGGTACCTGTGTGAATGAGAGGGATTGTAAGAATGTAACCAATGCGTGCAACACCCATGCTGAGTGCAAAAACATCCGTGGGTCAAACTATTGCTCCTGCATTGAAGGGTTTCTTGGGAATGGTAGAGACTGTCGGGATGTAGATGAATGTGCACAAACAGGAGTTTGCCCAGAGTTGTCCCACTGTTTCAATACAGAAGGGTCCTTTCATTGTGACTGCTGGGATGGTTACCAGTACAACGGGACACACTGTGAAGACATAAATGAGTGCAGTGTAGGAACCTTCACTTGCCCTGACAACAGCACCTGCCACAATAAAGAGGGAGGGTATAATTGTTCATGTAATAGTGGTTTCCTTTACTCTAACAACTCTCTGTGTTTGGATGTTGATGAATGTGCCACAGGGAAAGCACAGTGCCCAAATGCCTCCAACTGCCAAAACACAGCAGGATGGTATTTCTGTGAATGTTGGGATGGATATACAGGCAATCAGACAATCTGTGAAGATGTTGATGAATGCCTGAACAATTCTACATGCTCAGACCACAGTGTCTGTGTCAACACTGAAGGTTCATTTATGTGCCTTTGTAATCATGGATTCTCCTCTAATGGTACCAGTAGTACCCAATGTAAGGATATAGATGAGTGCTCACAGCCAGAGTTTGGCTCACTCTGCACTTATGGGACTTGCATTAACACAATTGGCTCATTTTACTGTGTTTGTGACAAAGGATTCTGGAGCAATGACACTTGGTGTCTTGACATAGATGAGTGTCAAAAGAATGAATCCATATGTCAACCACACTCTACATGTGTCAATATCCCTGGGTCTTATGAATGTAACTGCAACTTGGGTTACTTTCTAAACAGAACAAAGTGTCAAGACATTGATGAATGCCTAGCAGATAACAGTCCCTGCACTGCCAACACTGTATGTGTAAATACAGCAGGGTCTTTCCAGTGTCCATGCTCACCTGGTTTTGAAGTTCAGGGCCGAAGGTGTACAGATATAAATGAATGCCTTTTGAACAAAATTTGTCGTCCTGATCAGGTATGCATCAATAAACCTGGATCATACCAGTGCTCTTGTCCACCAGGACATCATGAGGAAAATGGTACCTGCATCGACAATAATGAATGTGCAAATAACTCTACCTGCCACCCCATGGCAAGATGCTGGAACACAGTGGGCTCTTTTACATGCCAGTGTCGCTTAGGTTACACTGGAAATGGGACGTACTGTAAAGACATTGATGAGTGTTCCAAAACACCCTTACGTTGCCACAAGTCAAGCCAATGCATCAATACCCCTGGATCTTATGTGTGTGTATGTGCACCAGGTCTTATTGCACTAGGGTCTCTTTGTGTGGATCTAGATGAATGTCAGTCCAGTAGGGGTGGATGCCATCCTGGTGCCACATGCTACAACTCCGCAGGTGGGTTTCAGTGCCAGTGTGGCAACGGATGGGATGCCTCAACCAGAAATGGCCATGGAATGGATGGATGCATAGACCAGAATGAGTGTCTCTCACCTGATGTGTGTTATGGCAACAGAATATGCACCAATTTCATAGGATCTTACAGCTGTGCCTGCTCTACCAGAGATACACACTGCCCACAGCTGCCACCAATGGGTGAGGTATTATATTACAATCATGAATACAATATTTCTATATAAAATAATACCTCTGCATTTATATATATTTTTTTCTTATTCTCTCTCTGTCCCTTTGTGTCTCTCTCTGACTTTTGGCACTTTGGTGCTAAAATACTTCTGCTAAAATAATGCAAGTAAATGATGCACATTCACATGACTTGATATTCCGGTCATATCTTAAACTTAATCAACTTAAACTTACTTCAAACTTACTTTCCAGACAGAGAATGCCAACTTGTTATGGTGTGTACTGGTCAGCCTAATCACAAAAGTTTTTTGTGACCATATGGTGTAGTCAGCAGTGGCTAAATGCCCATGCTAACCAGCCAAATCTTGACCCCCATGGGGTGCATTTTGTATATATATTTTCACAGAAAGTGACCTGTATCCATTTGGAGAGGAAGCAGGTGATGCTGGGTTGCCAAAGACAGAGGCAGATGGACATTCTCCATACGTCACTCCTCCTGCAGGCTTTCCATTCATGGGCAAAATATATGAGCGACTGTTTGTAAGCTTGCAAAATTAACTTTTCATGTTTTAATAGCTATTTAATGATGAGCAGGGTAATATATCTGAAATTACCAAACTAATATGCCATATATAGCTTTCATGGGAAACACAGTGGCTACTTACAGTTGGGCTTACCTCTGTTCACATTTTAAAGGTTTACAGTTTCTTGATATATGTACGTTCTCAGTTTTCAGATAACGGCTTGGTGCAGTTCCAGTCGGTCAGTGAGAATGAGAAACTGTTGCTCCCTGCTCCATTTCCAGAGGGTTTCGATGGTAATGAGGGCCAGCCCATGCTGGCAGTGTTCTGGGATGATGCTGACCTTACTCTCGGGGATGGAAAACTGCTATACCAGGTTAGCATTGCAATAAATAATGCAACATTTTTTGGCTTTGCTTCTACCATGATGTTTTTTTTTTATTATACTGTATTAATAATGTTAAAAAAATATTATTTTTGCAGTTGAAATTCTGTGATTTGTTGACATGGTTATTTACTGTAGGTGCTGTGCCAGTAATATAATTGCTATTTTCAAACAAATGGTGTAAACAAATGGTGTGCATTTTGAAATTCATTAATGCATATTGGAGAAATCATTTTAACATTAATTTAACATTTAACCATTTTTAAGTTTCACCTTAGTAAATCTTTCCTTTTTTATATAAATAAAACTAGATATTTTGATGGTAACTACCTTGAAGGAAATCTTGAACATTCTCTCTTTCTGTCCAACAGGAATATAGTGTGCTCAATATATCTGACATCTATGCTGAGGCAATATTTCAACGAACAGCACAAGATGTTAGCAAATTTGAGGCTCAAAGGGGCAAACCCCCCTTTTCCCCCTCCTGGATATTGAAAATCACATGGGATCATGTTTTGCCTGTGTCCTATCAGAAGATCAACTTCTCTGAGGTGAGGGTTAGAAGAATACACACTGAGGGAACTAGAGCAACAATAGCTATAATTAAGAATCTTTGCTACTGCAAGCATCACTACTACTTTATTAATATTGCTCATAATTAGTGATTTGAACAAACTAAACCTAAGTATTAAACTTCAGCATGTGTAACTGATCCTTTACCATTTGTACTACAGACAAGAATGATGAATGATTTCTAAGCAATCAGACATTACTTAAAATTGGTGAAATAAACCATAAACATACATTAAAGGGATAGTTCACCCAAAAATGAAAATTCTGTCATTAATTACTCACCCTCATGTCGTTCCAAACCAGTAAGACCTTCGTTCATCTTCGAAACACAAATTAAGATAAGAACCCAGATGTGCTGCACCTTTTTTACAAGCAGAGTAATGCACACACGTGTCGTGGTTCTGTCATGAACTCGCGTCGAAGTCTGACACAGAAGAGAAGACATAAAATATTTTAACAATGTCCTTACTACCTTTCTTGGCCTTGAATGTGGTAGTTCTGTTGCTGCCTATGGAGGGTCAGGAAGCTCTCGGATTTCATCAAAAATATCTTAATTTGTGTTCCGAAGATGAACAAAGGTCTTATGGGTTTAGAACGACATGAGGGTGAGTAAGAAGAATTTTCATTTTTCGGTGAACTATCCCTTTAAACTTACCATATCTAGGAGCCAAAATATCAAAGAGATTTAGGGGCAGACTCTTATGACTTCTTGGTCCAATAAGAAGCCATAATATTCCCAGAACACCCAGGCAATCACACCTAGCATCATTCTAGCAAACAACCACATATGAATTTAAAATGACATCGCAAGGCAAATAAGGAAATGGAAAAGCACACCACAGAACATAAACGTTGCAAAGTTATTTTAGTCAATAGTGGAAAAAAAATTATGGGTTATGGTCTCATCTTACACAGTATGAAAGCTACATAATTTCTCTCACCAGTTCCTGATATGGGTAGTAAATTTATGGACTCGGTGTAGTGTTGCTGTCCCCACCCAAACCTCCACTCTCTGTCCTAGTTTGTATTGTTAGAAAAATCCTGGGAATTGTTTTTTGCAATGACTAAGAGGCTGTTCATGCAGGGCACATTCTTGTTTTCAAAAACAGCTACACAGAATACAATGGAACAAACCATGGGGATGTTGAGACAGATATTTCAAAGTTAAAATACTTTTATCCTTGTTTATCTTATAATAATCATCCTAACGTCCTCCACAGACCAACACCTTCCAGTGCATTTTGACCACAGATGGACTACGTTCATTTGCTCTGCTCCGCTACAGCGACATGAACTGGGGACCAGGACAGAGGACCCATCATAATGCTCTTATAGGCTACACTGATGGCAAGAGCAACTTTCACAATGAGATTCCAAAGCCACCGGACAACCTGTTTGGCCCAGGAGGGCGTTATCGTCCCCAGACTGTCATGGGTAACACAGGCAAACTGGGGCAGCTGGTGTATGACCTAACAGGATCTTCTGAAGTCAGCTCGGATCCTCAGAGGCAATGCCAGATATGGGCCTTCAATGAGCCAGATCCTAAAGAATGGGCATTAGGGCTGGCACCATGTCCCTGCACTCGTGCTCAAGCACAGGAGGACCTGGCTTTTATCCTTGAGACTGTTCCATCAGAACAGATGGCACAAGTGCGGGATCTGAGAGCTCTTAGGTGGGGTGGCAGCAGGGGCCGTGCCTTTCAGTCTGTCCTGTATAACAAACAAAAGGCAGGAAAGAGATGTGTATATGATCCAGAGGGCCCCCTGCTGGCTGGATACAGTGAACGTTTTTTTACTGAGGACAAGATGCAACAACATATAGGTAAAGCCTTTCCAAATATAATTTCTCCTAATGAATTTTTCAGAGGCATTGTAAGCTGAACCTGTAATCACGTGTTACCTGATCTTTTTATTGAACTGATTTTTTCCATCCTATCTTTGTTACTAGACAAGGATCTTTTACCCTTCCAGTGGTGCTGTGTTCAGTCCTCTCTGTGTAACATTTACTTGGCAAAGAGACCACTTGACCGGTGCCAAGGGTACAGTTGGAACAGCTCGGACAGCAGTATACCTGGGAACAGGGGAGCACCAGGCATTGGTGAGAGCTCTAGACCTCGTCAAATCCCTTATGTATGACTACTAGGGGTGTAAATAATTGCTCTGGAAATGATTTGATTTCATTAGAGTTCCTTACTTATGTAAAGCATCAAGAAATCTGAAATTTGGTCATAATTTGGTGACACCTGTTTGAATTATTATGGGGCAATTTACAGTTATTTTCAAATTGTGGAGCACTAAAACTAGATTGGGGATCTAAGTTTGATGGATTAAACATCGGAAAATATATCAAGAATTGTACTTTGGATAAAAAAATTGAACATGTAATACATTTAGTATTATAGTACATTATTAATGTGGGCGCACAGATATTACATTTTGGCTGATACCAATAAGCCAGTAATTATTGTCATGTTATGGCCAGTAAATGATAAATGAGTGATATTAAAATTACAGTACTTTAAAAAAAAAAAGATTATTTGAGTACATTTTACAAGAAAATACTATTTCAGTCTTTCTACTTCAACATTTCACATTTAATTCAGGATGTTACTTTCCATGTCTTCACAATTGTTTGTGAACTTTACTAGCAATTTCTAAGTGAAAATCATTTCAAAGTAAATCCTACACCAAATGTTTTTCAGTGTATGTAGTTTACATAAAATTAAAAATAAAACCTTAAAAAGCTAAAATCAGTCATTTTATATGCTACAGGCATCACAGCATTAAATGTACAGTATGTAATATGGAGATTCATTTTGAGCTTTACTAAAGATTACATTTATTATTAAATGATTAATGTTTTTAAAGATTGACTTTGTGTTAGATGACAGCAAAGGTAATCTAAATGTAAATATAGGGCAAATGAGTATGCGTAACTGATATGCATCATTATTATAAATTTACGTAATCTATGCATTGCAGTTTCTTTGTCAGATTCGATCACTTGATTTAATATAAAATAAATAATTTGAAGCTCATATTGACAAGGAAGTATCTTTAAAGAGTCTCAGTTTCACTCTTTTTCATGCAGGCATGGTATTCGGTAGTCTCCACTTTATTACCTTTGACTGGAGTGAGTATACCTTCAAAGGTTTGGGGGAGTATGTTATAGTTCGTCTCTCCTCCAGCATGGGATCAAACATCTTCACCCTGCAGGGACAAGCAGCAGTGCTAGTGGTCAACGGGCAGCCCAAACTTGTGCCTGCTCTGGTACGGTTAGCCGCCTTCTATCAGGGTGCTGGAAAGGTGAGTCTGACATTTCAGATAAAATATAGATCTATGTGCA
Source organism: Tor tambroides (assembly GCA_021397915.2). Taxonomy (NCBI): domain Eukaryota; kingdom Metazoa; phylum Chordata; class Actinopteri; order Cypriniformes; family Cyprinidae; genus Tor; species Tor tambroides. The sequence continues at coordinate 16,417 of JAFVLL020039295.1, read as the reverse complement.
TAAAATAGTGTGTCCACAATGTAAAGGTTGGAAAATGATTTCTCGAAAGGTGGAGTGGCGATGTGCTGAATCTGGGGATGGGCTTAAGGTCTTGGTTAATGATGAGGTCATACCTGTGTCTGCTGGTAAGAAGCATTTCAAGGTTTTCACATGCTGAAGCAAAGAAATAATAACGCTGTCCTTCTATTTACAACACTAAAGAAAACCTTCTCCTTCCCTGCTGAAAAAAAAATAGCATATGATGGTTAGGTATGTTTTAAAGCATGACTGCTAGTTTGAGCTGGTTTAAGCTGGTCATGTGCTGGTGCAAAGCAACAAGCTTCTGCTCAGGACCAGCTCAAACCAGCAGCCATGCTTCAAAACATACCTAACCAGCATATGCTGTTTTTTTATTTAACAGGGTTATTATTACTGTTTTCTATATTTTAGAATAATAAGTCATCATACTTATGAAATAACACAAATGGACATATGGCATACTGTAAGCTTCCTGAGATGCATTTTAAGTAGTTTTCAGTGCCTCACTATCTGGCACAACTCATCCATTAAAGTGTATTAGTTATGTAAAGAAATTCATATCATTCATAGAAAACCGCCTTTGACTGGTTGTGTATAAAAACTTAATGATAACTAAATAAATACTTAACAGACCTAAAATACTAAACGTAAAGTTTGGAAAGGCATAATTGGCTGTGTCCGAAATTGTACTCTCTAAGTATAGGTACTTTTTAAAATATAAGTAATTACTTTGCGACCATCTGTGATCTGTGTAGTATGAATTTTATCCGAATATTATCCTGCAATTGCCACCTACCTGGAGCAGTAGTGTTGCTTCTCTGTCATTCACAAATCCTCCCCTGCCAGCCTCATGGCATAGCATCCATTTAGTGTTAATCAGATTCAGAATCTCGCGGGAAATAGTACGTCGTCTTGGCATTTCAGCAACTGTTTTATGAATTCTGTGAATTTGGACATACTGCTCCTTTCATGTGCGGTCTTTTTTTGTTTGTTGGTTTGTTTTTGTTTTTTGGCCTATAAGGCTAGTAGTGATTTCTGATGCAGCTCGTGTTTAAGATTTAACCGAGCGCCCTCTGCTGTTCTGACAGGAATGGTGCACGTAAATGAGCAGGGCTTTGCGGTGCGCTGTACCTCTGTGAGCCGCTGCGCAGTGCTGTACGGCGAGGGCCTGTATGTGCTCGTGTGGAGAGGCAGTGCTGGGCGGCTCAGCGCTCTGGTGGAGGTCCCGCAGAGGTTCTACAACCGTACACTGGGTTTACTGGGACACTGGAGCTCCAACAGGACCGATGACTTCCTGCTTTCCAATGGCCGTATGGTGCCTTCTCTTAATAACAACGTCCCCTCTGAAGAGAGTCTGCTTCCCTTTGGACAGTCATGTGCGTGAACTCTTCAGCTGGATTGAGTATTTGTGAGAAAATCTTAAATATTGTAGAAACTAAAAAAATGTATGACAAATACCCGTGTGGAAAAAGAAGTGTGCTTAACTGTATTAAAATGTGCACTTGTGTACTTCATATCTTAACATATATTTAAAAAAAAACAGTACTTGCAGATAATATAATATTAAAGAAAAAGGCCACTTAAGTTTACTTGAAGACAAACTTTCACGATTATATTTCTTAACACCCTTAAGGACACTTTTAAAAAGTGCACTTTGTAAAAAAAAAAATGTCAAATTAAAAGTTTTATTTTAAAGTAAATTTTAAATCATTATGTTTTAATAATCTTTAAAGAAGGACACTTATTTTGATGTGTTGACTAACACGCTAAGGCATATGTAAAGTACTTGATTATAATTTTAATGGTAGTGTTATTTGATATTGCATTTAATATTAAAATATTTTAAATTATTTTTTTAAGTTGCACCTTCTTCATTACAAATGTATTTAAACACATGACATACAAGTATCAATAGAAATTACATTTTAGATTTTAATTTAAAATAAATGTTTGTCAGTACATACAGCAGTACATTTTAACCATATTTCAAAGACAATAGAAGTAATTATGAAATTGCGTATTGTATATTGTAAGCCCTACTTGTGGGTCTAAAAAGGCACTCATAAGTTCAACTAATTGCATTTAATATAAATTTAACTATAATTTCAGACACTTAATATAACATGCAATTAAGTGTCTGAAAAATTACATTCAGTTTGCACTTCAGTAGCCTATATTATTTCCTTAATAAGTGCTTTTTCACAAGGGTATGCATTTACCATTAATATGAAGTGGCATTCGACCATTTTTAATATTGTGTACCACGGATTGTCTGGAAGAAATATGTACAGGAGTCCTGTTAGAATCATTTTGGAACAAATCCTATAATGGAATCCTGTAAGAATCAAATAAGATCCTACTGGATAAATCGGAACTTATGCGAAATATTTTTGACGATTTCTTACTGTATTATACTGAAATAATATGTTGCTGCTGGACAGTTTAATGAAATCAAACATGTTGTTATAAAAGTTTCAAATTGTTTTATGGAGTTTTTGTTTTGTTCTATGTTGAAATTGATGAATGAAAATTCTGTGACACTTCATTTTAAGGTCTAATTCTTGCTATTAACTAACGATATTTGCCTCAATAAGATCCTAATTTGCTGCTTATTAATAGTTTGTAAGGTAGTTGTTAAGTTTAGGTATTGTTAGGGATGTAGAATATGGTCATGCAGAATATGTGCTTTATAAGTACTAATAAACAGCCAATATGTTAGTAATATGCATGGTAATAAACAACTAGTTAATAGAGAGAATTGGTCCCAATACTAAAGTGTTACCGAAAATTCATATTAGGATCCTTCAGAACTGTTTCTGAATGAAGGTTTCATTATTGGTCACTGTATTTATGGTTTCTACCTTGTCTGATTGTTTTCCACAGGGGCTGTTCCTGTTCCAGAGAGTCTTCTGTTGTCAGAGCCTCCTAGTGCTCCATTCAGTCCCATCATGACAGAGCAACTGATGTCCTCAGTGAGCCCAGACGTGCTGGCCAAACACAGTCAGACCTGCCAGGGCAGCATGCAGTGTGTGCATGACATCCTGGCCACAGGAAACCCAGTCCTCGGACAGGATGTTCAGAAAGACCAGCAGCAGCTTCAGAGCCGAGCGCAAATTTACGGTTAGCTGGTCAGCCACATCAACTGACCTTCATTTAATGCACAAAAATATCTTAACCTAACTAAAACCTTTACTAAACTAAAAAAAAAAATGGGGTTGGTAAGATGTTTTAATGTTTTGACAGAAATCTCTTATGCTTACCAAGACTGCATTTATTTGATGAAAAATACAGTAAAAACGATAATATTTTAAAATATTATTACTATTTAAAATAACTGTTTTCTATTTGAATGTATTTTAAAATGTAATTTATTCCTGTGATGCAAAGCTGAATTTTCAGCGTCATTACTCCAGTCTTCAGTGTCACATGATCCTTCAGAAATCAATTTGCTCAAGAAACATTTCTTATTATTGTCAATGTGCAAACAGTAGTGCTACTTAATATTTTTGTCAAAACCACAAACCAGTTTTTTTAGGATTCATGATGGATAGAACTTTCAAAAGAACAGCATTTATTTGGAATAGAATTATTTTATATTCCATACATTATAAATATATTTACTCTCACTTTTAATGAATTTAATGTGAAAGTAATGTGTCAGTTTCTTACTAACCCCAGTCTTTTAAATGGTACAGTTTTATGCTTATCACTTGAGAAAGAAAAATCAAAAAGGAAATTTAATGTCAGCTGTTCCTAATGAGATTAAATGGTGAGCAAATTGAGCCTTTGCTCATGCATCTTAGCTGCATCTTAGATTATCCTCCTGAAAAAAGACTTGTGTTCAGAAGACACCTTAACAATATTTCAAACTGTGATCAGATTTTTAGCACATTATATTACCAAAGAGATCTCAATCTGAACTCAAACATTTCTTTTTAAATTCTTCTATTTTGTGTTTAACAATTGTGAGTGATAAAATGTTCCTCTTGTTAGTCACAATAATTGTTCATTCATTCTTTCATTCATTTTAACGGCTCCCTCTCTTTGCTTGTGTCCAACAGGAAACCTGCCGCCCATTGTGACAGAGCCATTTGTTATCATGTGTAAAGTCAACAGTACAGTTAGAGTTCAGTTCAAGGCCCAGGATCCAAACAGAGACACAATCACCTTCTCCATTGCCTTACCGCGCTCTCCACGGGTCACCATCGGCAGCAGTATGATTTATTGCAAAGCATTATAAACTTAGCCTGCTTACAAAGTAAAATGCACATGTCAGTGAGATCATCTGTTAGATCTATGTCTAAAGCATTATCCTCTGTTAACTCTAATGCCATGCATGCTCTACATTTTGGTACATTAATATCTCACAACACAATTGGTTTATTTGGTTTATTGTCTTGAAGATGATGGTATCTTCACGTGGGCCCCTTCTGGTATTCAGCCAGTCAATCTGACAGTTCAAGTGAGCGATCAAACATCCAGCACCGTGATCACCCCAGTTCTGCAGCTCTGTAACTGCATGAATGGAGGAAGCTGCCAGTACAACAGCGTGGTTGAGAACCATCTGCAGGGAAAGTTTCAGGTGAACATGCAGAGAAACTTTAGATTTAAATTGGGTGTGATGATACCACCGGTTGGGAGCAAAAATACACTAAAAACAGTAATACTGTGAAATGTTATTATGATTTAAAATAATTGTTGTCTTTTTCATTATATATTTTAAAATGTAATTATTCCTGTGATGTAAAGCTGAATTTTCTGAATCATTACTCCAGTCTTCAGTGTCACATGATCCTTCAGAAATCATTCTAATATGGTGCAATGTTGAAAACATTATATCAGAAATTCTTGACAAATGGAAAGGTTAAAAAAGAACAGCATTTATTTGAAATGGAAACATTAACATTAACCAGATTTGCATCAGCGCAAACCGTATTTTGGCATTAAAATAGTACTCTCAGGATTTACTAAAGTCGTGCAGTGAAGAATTAGCCCTGAAAAGGCGTGGACAAAATTATTTTTGCAAATTGTCTTATTGAATATGCATTTGTAGGAGCTTCCCTTTCAGATGCAAAATTTGTGGGAGGAGAGTATCAAAATGAATCACGCAACACGATTTACTAACGTTTGTGCTCGTCAAATTACTGGTATTTGCGCCATTATTTAATACCCAAAAAAGCATGTCTTAAAGCAGGTGCTAATTTGCGGTGCTCTTGGTAGATTGCGCTGGTCATTATGGAAATGATCTGGCTGTGTCTGTGTTCTTTAATGTGCGCATTGTCAGTAAATCACACAGAATTTTCCCCTCCCATCGGCGCTTTTATGGAATTGCGCTCTAATGCTAATTTGCCCTGTTTAGTAAATCTGGCCCTATATGTTTCAGTAATTTATGCAATTCAATGCATACTTGCTGAATAGTAAGTACTGATTTCTTTAAAAAAAAAAATGTAATGACCCAAAACTTTTAACTGTAGTGTATATATCATGAAAAAGTCTAAAACTGATTAGTTAATTAGTATAGTGCAAAATATTTGTCAAAAATATTTTATTTTATTTTACCAACAGCTTCATTTAGTCACCAGGTGAATTTTGTTAATTAGTGTTCATTTGTGTACAGTGGTGTTGTGTGTAATGACATGTAATGCTTCCTAAACATAGACAAACATGTTTTTCTGTGTGTCTACATCTAGATTGTGGGATGTCTTTGTCAACCGGGTTTCAGTGGCAAGTACTGTGATAACAGAGCAGATGTGTGCAAAGGCAAACCCTGTTTTCCTGGTGTGGAATGCATAAGACAGAAAGAAGGAGACCTCTTCACATGTGGACCGTGCCCTCCTCCGACTGTATACCAGGGCAAACAAGGATACAAGTGCTTTGAAAATGGTCAGTAGTTGTTTAAAAGGCACACTGATTTTGCTATTTTTCATTGCAACAGCTTCAAATGAGATTTTAGAGCCGTAATAGTCTATTTTCATAAACTAAGTTTGTCTAACTGTGTGCCACAGACTTCTGCCTCCCTCCTTTCCCCTTCCCCTGTCATGAGATGGCAGACTGCACCAGCACCGGCTACAACTACACATGTAAATGTAAGCATGGCTACAGTGGCGATGGAAAACAGTGCGAAGGTATGCCACAAGAATGCACATGCTAACAGTCACTTTCTGAGACACGCTTGCAGTCACACATGCTTTGTTTCACCCACAGATATTAATGAGTGTCTGGACCCCTCGGCCTGTCCCAATGCCAAGTTTGAATGTGTGAACATGCCTGGATCAGTGCGCTGCTCATGCCGTTATCAGAAGACCAGAGATACCGACGGCTGTGGTAAGTGGTTTTAATTTCACAACTGATCAACATGACTTCAACTTTACACTTACTGTACACAGGTAACTGATTGAAGAAAACAAGATTTTGAATCTTTCAATCAGTTAAAACAATTTCATTACATGGTTGACTGATTTATATTATTTTTTTGTTTCACTTTTGTTTTATTTTACTTTTTTTAGGAGACTCTGCTAATCCTACAGGTGAGACTGTTTATTTACTTTTAATAATATAGATTTCATTAGGGAGTGATTTGTAAAAAAGAAAGAAAGAAAGACAGAAAAAGAAAGAAAGAAGGGGGGGGGGGGGGCGGGTATTTGAATGTCATTATTGAATTTTCAATTTAGAAGTTTAGACAATGTAGATATACAGTGTAATTCATATACAATGAATATTTAAAATACATAAAATTGTTTAAATTGAATCAACTAAATTCAGTTTTGACCATTAACTTATTTACTATAAATTTATTTATAGAATTTAAAGGACTCGTGAAGTTAAGATAAATAAGCTGTCAAACCTTTTGAACCATCTCTACTGACAAATTATTGTCCTGACAAATTATGTATTATTTTCATTCCATCTTAGTCCAGGATAAGTTGTAACATCATGCATGTTTTACTAGGCTGCTTATGATGCTGAAAACAAGATCTGTAACACAAGATAAAATGAAAATCAGTTTTGGTCTCATGAAAGACTGGTGGCAGCAACAGTGCATTGCTCTGACTATAGATAATCTCACCTCATGTAAAACTGTTGACCTGCCATTTGTAAACACTCCGAAGAATCTGTAGATCATGTTTTAATATGCCGGTAGTGAAACTTTCATCAGCATCTACTGTCAATAATGGCAACCGCAACCCTACTGGCCAGACAAAACCATATGAAATTATAGCTGCAAGCAGAAATTGACCATTCGCGAAGACCTGCTCCCCTTAGTTACTGTTGCTATGTCCGTTTTGTGGCTCTTTGATGTGTCATGACAGATTGATGTAGCACCTTATTTCAAGTGGTGCGTGAACCGATCATTTCTTCCTCTTTACTAATTATAGCATGAAATAAACATAAATGAACATCAGAAGGTGTCTTGTTTCAACCGCGGAAAGATGTCAATACACCGTTTTTCACATTTAAGTCCACCAACACTAATCTCCTCTGCTGTCTGTTTTGTTTGTTGGACGAAAATGGTGTTATGATTGGTCAGACTGCCTGTCAATGAGGCAGAATGAGGAACAAGCATAGCAGGGAGGATCAGCCCAAACGCAACAAGGAGCACATGAGACATTTGAGTACTAGAGACAAACTGGCTGAAAAATCATAAAGTCAATCATTAGTAATATGATGTAATTTTTTAATCAATTTTGACCAATGGTATGGTGTCAATATGTGAAAGCTTTGCAGAGATACAACCTTTAATGCAGTTTGGCATCATGCCATCAAATTTGTTGATGCAGTAAATTAAAACCATTTTATCTATTAACTTCATCTATTAACTGAAGATGATCTGAGCCAAATTTGATGAAAATCGAACCAACGGTCTAGGAGGAGTATGAAAAAGTAGGTTTTCAACATAAATCAAAATGGCAGACAGGAAGTTTGTCTGATTATGACATAATTAGTGTCAATGTTCTTGACATGATCCAAGGAATCTATCAAGACAAGTCTCATGATAATAGGCAAAATTAATCTAAAGTTATTAGTGTTTTTTTATGTTATTATAATTTTTTTGACAACAAGGTGGTGGTTGAGTACCTTCATGGCATGGTGCCGAAGACACATACCAAGTTTCGTAACGATACACAGATGCATTCGTAAAATATAGCATTTTTGTCAAAATTCAAAATGGCAGACATGTAAAGAGACCAGTCTTGTGGTTTTTGGCCAAACCATTCAGAAGTTATAAGCAAAAATGGCCATTTTTCATATCCTCTGTTCAGCAGGTGGCACCACGCCGAAACTGTGCAGGTAATCTCAGATAATCGTTGTCATAACACACACCAAGTTTGGTCTAAATACATTAAAGCATTACAGAGATACAGCCTCACACCCACTTTGGCGAAATTTGACCAATTCGTTCAAGCGTTATTTGGAAACGGTTTGACTGCACAACTTTGATTGGACAAACAGTCTAGTTTGATAAAGTAGGTTTTTTGAAAAACTCAAAATGGTGGAAAAAATGTATGATGGAAAATGACATTATTAGGTGCATTTGTCTAGCCAAAGAATCAGAGGAAACCAGAATTTTGTTTCTAGTCCTTTACGGTTCAAAAGTTATTTGCACAAACATGAGTGCAAAGTTTGACAAGTAGTGACGCTAGAGAGTTTGAGTTAGAGACTCCAAATTTGGTGTGGTTCATGTTCAGACCATTCTCTGTGCCAAATTTCACAACTTTTTACCATATGGTTCTATGGGCTGCCATAGAATTATAGAGCGAAAGAAGTAAAAGAAAAAACTTTTAACAGATACAATAGGTGCCTGTGCACCTTCGGTGCTTGGCCCTTCAAAATGAATGACCTGAAGGGGGCAAAAGCAGAGACAGGGAAAACTGCCCCATATCCTCCACTGCAAATTGCACACTGGGTTTCATATTTTAAAAGAGACCAGCAAAAATTTATATTTTTTCTTTAGGATGGAATGTTTTTAATGTGTCCATGGGCTGGGGAAATCAGGCGTCAGCACCAGGACTGAGTAAGGTCAGTGCATGTATCTGAGATGTGAGAATTGACATGGGGTGTCATTAACACTACAGCTCACATTAACTTCTGCATCCTCTTCAGCTGGAGGAGATCCTATCAATGGGTTTCCAGAATAAGTTCTACAATGCCAGTGCTATAGCTCCCGATTCAGCATCAGTACGCGGGCAGAATGAGTACAGGATCAATGTGTCCAGTGATACGCCGCACTGGTATGTCATGGACTACCTGACCCGAGTCAGTCAGTACTACGGCATCCGTTCAGCCTCTGTGGATGGTAAGAAAATGTGCTATAATATTTTATTTTCACTTATTACAGGACTCTGTAACCTACTGGTGTAAAAATATAACCTGCAGTAAGACTCAATGAAAAATCCCCACAACTAACACAGTGGGCCCTATTTTAATGATCTAAGCGCATAGTCTGAAGTGCATGGCACAGGTGCACTTAGGGCGTGTGTGAATCCACTTTTGTTAGTTTAATGCCAGAAAAAACGGTTGGTGTGCAAGGTGCATGGTCCAAAACGTTGTACCTATTCTCTTGAGTCATGGGTGTGTTTTGGGTGTAACGTGCAATAAACCAATCAAAGTCTCATCTCCCATTCCCTTTAAAAGCCAGTTGTGCTTGCACCATGGCGGATTCGCTATTTACATGGTGGAATTTGAAATAGCAAAGACTGAACGCTTCTCCAGAGAGGAAATGGATCTGCTTGAGTGTGCGCGCGATAATCTTTTATATTGTAATCCTTTCAATTTTAATGTTTGGGATGTTTGTGTGCTGCTGCACGTCCCTGTGTGTGTAATAAGCAGAGTGTACGAGCATTGTTCACCCGCCTATAGGCGCATATTACTAACGCCCCCTTTAAATAAAAATAAAAAAATACTGCGCCATTGACTTTAGACCAGGTTTTAGTTAGTCAATGGTGCAATCGTTTTCAGTTGCCTCAAAATAGCAACGCGCCAACAATGCGTCTGAACACACTTCGTTTTCAGACCAGTGCACCCATGGATGAACAGATGGGCGCAAGTGCATTTGCAATTTAAATAACGTGGTGCTGGACATGAAAATGATAACTAGGTTGGGCTAAAACTAGCAAAAAACACTTGCATTGCACCTGGCGTCACATTGTGCTGGGTGTATGATAGGGCTCAGAGACTGACGGTCTATCGGGAACACAGACAACAAACAAAATAAACAGTGAAAGCAAACAGTGCTGTTGCACTCAATATCAGCACTCTTGAAGATCTGTTCAACCAATTATATTTGGGGACCGCAATTAACTGTTACATATAAGACGAGTAGACATTAACCTCTAATTCCACTGTGATTAAGTTCTACTCCTTGTCTTTAGACTTTGTATTCCTTGTTTTCTTTAGACCTTGACGAATGTACGACAAACGAGGCTCCGTGTTCAAAAACAGCCCAGTGCATCAACACCTACGGGGGCTACAGGTGTGTGTGCAATGGCACTGATCTAAAGGAGGATTCACAGTCATGCATTTTTGGTAAGAGCATCACCAGAAAACAGTGTTCAGGCCCTATGTGAGTCTGGTCATTAGATTTTTCATAAAAATGAGTTTTTCTCCTCCACCTCAGACTGGAACAGTGTTAACCGCACAGACCTGACGGGTGCTCAGACTGCGGAGGATAAGAAGTCATTAATTTTGGGGCTGGTCCTGGGCATTGGTATCCCCCTCCTGCTGCTGCTGCTGCTGGCGGCCCTCGCCTGTTTCTGCTGCTGCTCACGCAAGAAAACCATCTCTGGGGAGTGAGTGTCCTGATCACACACACACACACACACACACAACAACATTTATTTTATATGAATGGTTACATGCTATCTTAACTCTCTCTCTCACTTTCTCTCCTCTCCATCAAGTATTCCTCATCTGCTGCCCGAGTACATTCAGGAGCAGTTCAACCCTCCATTCAACTTTGAGGACCCCTCTCTGCACTACATCACCCATGTCAGCCCGCGTATCCTTGATAACCTCACACCTCGACAGAAGCGCCGGTATCGATAACACAGGCCCTGTGCGGTTCATGCAGCATCAGTGCATATGTACATTTGTGTTTAAAAGAAATGACAATATGATATTATTTATATTAAACAGAGACTGCTGTGAAAGTGCAAGAACACATGCGCCGAACACATCATGGAAAAGATACGTGGAGCGTTCTGTGAACAACAAGCTCTGCTGAACTCTTGTGAAGAAAATAATGTATATATGCAAGTGTTCTCACCAAATTTCAACAAAATTATCAGTTGACACGCATTAGTTGCACTTCTGTGGCACTGACCTTAAACAAAGCTACCGTTTAAAGATGTTCATGTAAGAGGAGAAACATCTGAACATCACTTGCAGGCATTGCTGGAAATATGGTTAAATTTAGGGAAATTAGGCACATATTAAGACCACTCAAAATTTTAAAAGGTCTAGATGCATTTTAGCAATAAGATTTGCGGTAAAATGTGCTTTAAAGGGACAGTTCACCCAAAAATGAAAATTATATCTCATTAATTACTCACCTTCATGTCGTTCCAAACCCGTAAGACCTTTGTTCATCTTCGGAACACAAATTAAGATATTTTTGATGAAATCCGAGAGCTCTCTGACCCTCCCATAGACAGCAAGGGTACTACCACGATCAAGGCACAGAAACATAGTAAGGACATTGGTAAAATAGTCTATGTGACATCAGTGATTTTATGAAGCTACAAAGTTTCTGTGCCTTGATCATGGTAGTACCCTTGCTGTCTATGCAGGGTTAGAAAGCTCATGATTTTAACAAAAATATATTGATTTGTGTTCTGAAGATGAATGAAGGTCTTACAGGTTTGGAACGACATGAGGGTGAGTAACTAATTATATAATTTTCATTTTTGGGTGAATTATCCCTTAAATGTTATGAAATGTCAAATGCCACAAAAAAAAAAAAAAAAAAAAAAATGGAGATATTGATCAGTAAGGTCTTGCACATAAGTGAAATTTTTGTCTGTATCTCTGGTCAAGATTTTTCTGTTGAAAGCAAAGCAACTGAAAATATGTTATCTATAAGGACCATCAAACCCACTCAAATACTTTGTGTTAAAATACTTAGTATTGGTCATGTTATTTTTACACCTGCTAGATTTGTTCCTCGAATGAAATAAAAAAATAATATCCTTTTTTAATAGACTAAAAAGTTTCATTTTTAAAACTGAATATGTGAGGAAACATGACTTTTACAGCATACAGTGGGGTCTAAAAGTCTGAGACAGCTAGTGACTACTTCTGAATATTTTTTTTCTCTTTTCTAATACTAATTGTATTAGTAGTATTTATTACAAGTTTTATTATTAGCATAACTGTCACACTCACTGGAGCAAGGGAAACGCGGAGGCGAGGAACTTCTTTAAACAAAGAACTTTGAGCCAGACACAGGAAATACTGGAGACACAGAATGACAATCAGACCGGACACAGAGGCAGGGAAACACAGGGCTTAAGAAGCGAAGGAAATCAAAGGAGGAGAACAGAAACAGGTGGGGAGCAATCAAACACGGCTGGAGATAATGAACTAATAAACCAAAACGAGGACAGGAACAAAACCAAATATGGGCACGAGAGCAGGGGAAAAACACAAGACACACGAAACACAGGTCTGACATTACTCACATAGGGTGGGGTGGGCACTCTAGAGGCCTCAAGGGGCAGAGTTCAGGGATGGAACGCCTCCAGGGCGGCACCCGTTCCAGGACCCAGCTCGGGCAGCCATGGCGGGTCAGGGAACTCGGGGAGCCATGGCGGGACCGCCTCTCGGCCTCTACGGCAGGAGCCCTACTACCCCCCACCCCCCAAAATTTCCTTGGGGTAAGTAGGGGCTTGATCGGGCTGACGTTCTGGAGAAACGGGCACTTGGGGGCGCTCGGGAGGAGCGGACTCTTGGGGGAACACTGGAAGCGCGGACTCTTGGGGGCGCTCTGGAACGCTGGTCCCGTCCAGCCCCACGCGAGACGTAGGGGACGACGGAGAGCTGGACGGGACCAGCGGAGACGTAGGAGGGCGCTGTCGAGGAGCTGGCACAGGAGGGCACTCAGGAGCCGCAGGCACAGCACAGCGCATTCGAGGCACGGGTTCTGGAGGGCGCTTGCGAGGTGCGGCCTCTGGGCTTGGGTGAGCAATGACCGGCGGGCTTGCCATACTCTCAGCCGGCGGGCTTGGGAGAGCCGCGGACGGTGGCGTTAATTTCCCCGCGGATGGCAGGCTTGACTTCGGAGCCACAGACAGCGGCGGGCTTGAATTCCCCGCGAACGGCAGGCTTGACTTCGGAGCCGCGGACGGCAGCGGGCTTGAGGGAGCTGCGGACGGTGGGTTGGCTTTCCCCGCGGACAGCGGACGAGAGAGCCGCGGACGGCGGCGGACATGACTTCGGAGCCGCAGACGGCGGTGGAGTGGTTCTGGATCGGGGCTGGTCTCTCTCCAGACACCGGAGGATCCCTTCCCTCCAGCTCAGTCCTGTGGTGTCTGGGAGGTCCACAGGGCGATGGTAATTTGCCCCGATCCAGAACAGAGAGTTTATGGTGGCATCCTCCCACGCCGTCGCCACGGCGTGCCTGCAGAACTCCCAGGCGAATTCAATGAAGGGGAGATCTCTGCAGGCTAGGGCGACGAACTCTGCGGCGACCTCCATCGCTGCGAGGAAAAAACAGGAACAAAGAACAAAAAAACAAAACAAAAAAAAACCTCACAAAACAGGGGAAAACGGTACAGAGGTAACTGTTATTGGTTCCGGTCTTCTGTCACACTCACTGGAGCAAGGGAAACACAGAGGCGAGGAACTTCTTTAAACAAAGAACTTTGAGCCAAACACAGGGAATACTGGAGACACAGAATAACGATCAGACCGGACACAGAGGCAGGGAAACACAGGGCTTAAGAAGCGAAGGAAATCAAAGGAGGAGAACAGAAACAGGTGGGGAGCAGTCAAACACGGCTGGAGATAATGAACTAATAAACCAAAACGAGGACAGGAACAGGAACAAAACCAAATATGGGCACGAGAGGAGGGGAAACACAAGACACAGGAAACGCAGGTCTGACAGTAACTATTTGAATAAAATATGTCTTTAATACTTTCATTCTGCAAGGATGCATTAAACTGATCAAAAGTGACAGTAAAGACATTTACAGAACTTTCTATTCATCAAATAATCCTAAATATATCAGGGTTTGCACAAAAATATTAAGCAGCACAACTGTTTACAACACTGATAATAATAATAATAATAATAAAATGTATCTTAAGCAGCAAATCAGCATATTAGAATGATTTTGAAGAATCACGTAACACTAAAGACTGGAGCAATGATGCTGAAAATTCAGCTTTGGAATAAATTACATTTTAAATACATGGTTGATAGTCTCAGATTTTTTTCCTCACTGTAAATGGATGCATGTTGTAATGTTGTGAAAGTGTACTATGTACTTTTCACCCCTGGGTGGCAGTAGCATCTTTCTGTGATGTGGAGAGCAGACAGTCAATCACAAGAGGCACCAGGCAGACACCTGCACTTCTCACTATGCAGTGTGTGTGTGTGTGTGTGTGTGTGTGTGTGTGTGTGTGTGTGTGTGTGTGGTGGCGCCTGCAAGATGAGATCATCAGAATTGTTTGCAGCCCTGCACTGCAGAGGAAGGCCCACACAGAGAGAGGGGGTCAAGGGCAGTGCAGGGCCGCATGTACACTTTCCTTTCTCCCTCCTTTTAAACCCCACCACTTCTCTCAGTCATCCTTATCACTCTCCCTTCCCACCCACTAAGTGTCATAAACCTTTCAATTGTTTTCCACCATCAGCCCCTCACCTACTACCATTGCGTTCATATTTCTCTATTAATCTTGTTTCTTACTCTGCTTCTTACTTTGTTTCCTACTCTTGTTTCTTCAGGTAAAACACTCATTCTGGCTTTAGGAATGAATTCTGGGTGTTAATGCATAGTACAGTTCTTTTGTGTCACAAAGCAGACATGCACTTTTCATAAATGTGTTCAAATACAGTATAAACTTTTTTATTCACTTTATTATTAACATATTGGCTGTTTATTAGTACTTATAAAGCACATATTCTGCATGACCATATTCTACTTCCCTAAACCCAACACCTAAACTTAACAATAACAACTACCTTACTAACCATTAATAATCAGCAAATTAGTAGTTTATTGAGGCAAAAGTCGTAGTTAATTGTTTGTTAATAGCGAGAATTGGACCTTAAAATAAAGTGTGACCAAAGAACCATTTTTGGTTCTGCAAAGAAGCTTTCAGAGAACAATTCTTTGACAAATAAACTGGAATCCAGTGCCATGAGATCAGTTTGAATTCAGATCAGTTGCATTTATTCATCTTTTATATTTAAGGTCTCTGAGACCCCAAACAAAAGTAATATGTCTCCTTGGAGGTTGTCTGAAGTGAGTTATTTGTGAGTTATCTACTTGATTTTTCAATTTCATGTATGATATTTGGGCCTTTAGTAAAACCTTGGGGTCTCTGAGTCCCCAAAAACAACATGAGCTTCTCACTTTCGTGAGAACAGATATATTCTTTTACATGCAAATCTCTCATTGTATTGCATAACTTGAGAGGTGTAACCTGGGTGGACGACTGTCACTTAGGTATGTTCCAGCTATTCAGGTTACTTACTGGCTTCTATAGGCTACACAACCTTTTTTCCATTCAGATAAGACTCAATATGTCTTGTTGACACCCATTCTCTTTTCCTGTTTGTAGTGACATTGTTTAATGGTATGAAGTTATATCACCTGGGGATCAAAAGTGACGCCTAGTTGAATCTGGATGGTTTGCCACATTGAAGCAGTAAACGCTTAAAAGAAAGAGCTATTGGCTGCTCTTATGGTCCTGCCATTGGACTCTGCACTTTGCAAGCGTTTATCTCCCAGCCATAAAACTATAAAATTTGGGATGTGAACTAAGCTCTTTCATGCTCCGGCCTTATCTCCCCTTTACGTCATTTCTGCAAGCCCTCGACTTGCTTTTTGCCAACAATTTAATCCAGAGTTGGGCTCTGAGTAATGCTGAGTACAGCTTTTCAATCTAAGTGTAACAGAGCAGTTAAGAAACTGCATGAATGCAACAACATCTGGCTGTAAATCTTTACCAAACTCGAGGGTGAAAGTACTTAACAACCCACACCGTTATTGGATGCACAAGAGCTTAATGCATTGCTCTCAAACTCAATTCCTGGAGGGCCGCAGCTCTGCACAGTTTAGCTCCAACCAGCTCCAACTCACACCTGCTTGGAAGTTTCTAGTGATTCTGAAGACCTTGATTATCTGGATCAGGTGTGTTTGATTAGGGTTGGAGCTAAACTGCAGAGCTGTGGCCC
>JAFVLL020039294.1:0-16643 GCA_021397915.2 Tor tambroides | reverse complement strand
ACAGAGTTTGCTGTCTAAATCGACCCTCCCTTGCTCTAGCAGCAAGCCATGTCGCAGTCAAAGATTCCTTCGTTTGTCTACTGCTTTTGATCGTGTGCCCTCAGTGAACATTAACCCTTTCACACCAGAGACGGTGCGCAGGAACAGTGAACACCACAAGAGGAAGAGCCAAAGAAGTGATGATGATGAAGACGATGCACAAAGGTAACAGCTCTTTGCTTTAAGCAACACCTGTTGAAGAACTAGATTTACATTGAAGTACCTTTACACTTACAGATCTAAGGAAACTCAGAACTCGTCAGAGGATGAAAATTTCTTCCTTCCCTCAAAGGTATGGTTTCAAAGACCATTGCTGCTGCTTGTCATTTATGTAGTAGGTTTATAAGTCTTCGTAATCCCACCAAAAGCTTTGGCAAATCTCTGTGTTCTCTCACACGGTCTCCCATCTGTTGGCCTTCAGAGGCCAGCAGTGTCAGCCCGCATGCTGTCGCGTTATGAGAGTGAGTTTCTAGAGCTGAGCTGCATCGGCGTGGGCGAGTTTGGTTCCGTGTATCAATGTGTGAAGAGGTTGGATGGTTGCATGTACGCCATCAAGCGCTCGCGCAGGCCAATTGCAGGCTCCGCCAATGAGTGAGTCAGCACTGCCAGCCACATTGGGCTTAATGTTCTCAGTTTTCCAAATTTAAAACCTCTAAGGATTCTAAATATGGTTAGAATCTGTATATGGTTTTTGTGCTTCCTCAATGAATTTTAGACTATTCAAAAAAAATAATAATTTTCCCCCTCTTCAGGCAGCTGGCCTTGAAGGAAGTGTACGCCCATGCGGTGTTGGGCCATCACCCTCATGTTGTGCGATACTACTCTGCATGGGCTGAGGATGACCATATGATTATACAAAATGAGTACTGTGATGGTAGGACAGAAGCTCACAAAATTACATTGGTCATGTGTTTGGTAATTGGAGTTGAGACTGTTTTTACTTTGAGAACTAGGCTAACTTCGTAGGGTTTTTATAGGTGGTAGCCTCCATGATGCTATAACTGAAAAAGGAGAGCAAGGAGAGTTCTTCAGTGTTCCTGAGCTGAGGGATCTGCTCCTTCAGGTCTCCATGGGGCTCAAATACATCCACAGCCTAGGCCTAGTGCATCTCGACATTAAACCAAGTGAGCTTTGTCTCTCTTTCATTGTTTCTCCAATGCCTATACCACTCGATGAAAACTGGACTTGCACATGTTTAAATTTCCATTCTTTTTAGGTAATATTTTCATCTGCCGTCGACCTAGCTCAAGTGCAGGTGGAGAGGGAGATAGCGAGGAAGAGGATGAAAGCCCCTCCTCTGGGGTTGTATATAAAATTGGTATCTACCTACCTGTCCATGTGTTTAACCCTTAAATGCATAAATGATTAGCCAGTCTTGATTACATATTTAGGTCCTTAGTGACCTGAAACATATTTCTAACATGGATCTTAACTGCCTCAAAAGTAAACGCTCTTGATAATATTATTGATGCACCAAAATGACTTTTAATCAAAAGCAAAATTAAAGTTTTCATCTAGATGAAACTGAAACTAGATTTAGTAATTTTGGTAACAACTCTATATGCTGTTCAGGGTGTTGTGTACCCAGGTAAAAAATGAAACGAGTACAGTAAAGTTGTTTGGCAACAAGCAACCTTGTCATATTTCGGACAAAATGTCACTCTTTCGGTCAATTATTTTGCCCCTCCAAAACCATTTTCACCAAAATAAAAAAATTTGGGAGGGTTTTGTTATTCTTTTAGCCAAACATTTGTGCATCACTAAATCTAAAAATGGCAATTACAATATATTAAAATAAAGCAGATTTATTCGACACTTTATTTGTAATTTATTTTGATGTGCGTTGCTAAATTGATGCAGTATACAGTATATATGTAGTATACAGTATATATGTGGTGATTATGAGTATCTTGTTCTTTAGGTGACTTGGGTCATGTAACATCCATCTCAAGTCCTCAGGTAGAGGAAGGGGATAGCCGTTTCTTGGCCTACGAGGTCCTGCGAGAGGTATAATATCTGTTTGAACTTTATCAGAGTGTTCTGTTCGTTTCAGAGTTTAAACTATAGCAATTGAGAGCTGCACTGATCTTATATACAGTGGTTATGAATGGCTGTGGATTTAACCAGTTGTTGTCGGCTTTTCTGTTTTTCCCTCGCAGGACTATACACATCTTCCTAAAGCAGATATTTTTGCACTGGGGCTGACAGTGTTATTAGCTGCTGGAGCTCCACCACTTCCTCAGAATGGAGATGACTGGCACAGCCTCAGGCAGGGTGAGCTACCCAGCCTGCCCCAGGAGTTACCAGCACCCTTTAAAGACCTCCTAAAGGTGCAATTTAGTAAGCAGCACATCTGTGTGGTTCATTGCACTCTGTAATGGTTTCTTTTTTTTGGTTTGTTTCTATAAAGTTCCTTAAATCATCAGAGTTTACTTCATATTACACCTTCATAAAAAGTTACAAAAGCCTTCACTGGGACAATGCCTTTCAAAAGGTGCAGCATTGTATCTTATTTGTCCCTAAATGATGCATATTATTACCTTTTGAAAAGTGTATCACAGCTTTTTTTCTGAGTATAGAGGTCTTCAAAATAGTTGTGCCAATAACATTAAAGTCCCAAAAAATTAATTACATTTAAGTAAAAAGTACAGGGTGTTTTTTTTTTTTTTTTTTTTAATGCATATTTCAGAATTCATATTTACCATATGTTTTATTAGTCTAGGGCAGTGTTGCCTAAGTAAATAAACAAATAAATACATGTGACCCTGGACCACAAAATCAGTCATGAGGGTCCATTTTTTTAAAATTGAGATTTATACACCTGAAAGCTGTATAAATAAGCTTTCCATTGATGTATGGTTAATGTATGTTAGGACAGGACAATATTTGGCTGAGATGCAACAATTTGAAAATCTGAAATCTGAGGGTGCAAACAATCTAAATATTGAGAAAATCGCCTTTCAAGTTGTCCAAATGAAGTCCTTAGCAATGCAAATTACTAATCCAAAATTCATGGAACATGATCTTTATTTAATGATTTTTGGCATAAAAGAAAAATCGATAATTTTGTCCCATACAATGTATTGTTGGCCAGTGCTACAAATATACCCGTACGACTTAAGACTGATTTACAGGGTGGTACAGGGTCACATTTATTTTCATTCCACCAGCAGAGGGCATAAAACCAACTATCAGAATGCTAATGAGTGTAGTTTCCCTACATTCCTGTACATTCATGAAAATTTCTTTAGAATTTTCTTGAATGTACTGGTGGTTTTGAAGTTGTTTACATTGGATCAGTCTGAGGTCAAGACTGAAAACCTAATATGGACAATACATTTGTATGTGATAGATGCTGTTGGATCCTGATCCTACTACTAGGCCATCTGCATCTGCGTTGTGTCGTCATGATGTACTGTGCAAGGAGAGGGCTGGCAAACTGGCTGCACAACTTCGCAAGGAATTAAATGTGGAGAAGTTCAGAACAGCTATGCTGGAAAGGTGAGATGTTATCTTTCATTGTACTATTCTCTAGTACTCAATTTCATGAGGTATCATTTATTTACTTTTTTGTATTAATCACTTCTGCTTATAGAGGTCTTAATTTGCCATGCCTTTTATTTCTATTTAGAGAACTCAAGGAGGCCCGACTGGCTGCTACCTCACCGCACCAGTCATCACAACCAGGGTCTCTTCTGAGAGCTGGGAGGAAGCTTGTGGGCAGAAGTGCAGCCCGTTCCATGAGCTTTGGTTTCCCTGGATACTAGCACTGAATTCGTCATGTACTGCATGTCATCAGACATACATACTGTATTTCTGGAATGCAATAGTCAGATGCTTTTGCATTAATCAGCATTTGTCACTGGTGGAACTTGAGATCCTCTTTTTGTCTTACCCCTTAACACCGCCATTGCTCATAGTTTTATTTGTGGCATGAATCAGTGCATATTTATGGTTTGCTGTTGAATGGCTCATTTCTTTTCAAATAACTGGTGCTTTTTAATTGTAAATAAAGTTTTTAAATGTTTTGCTGTGTGATGCACTTTTACCTTTTCAATCAGGGCCTGTTCAAATACCCACATTTGCGGTCTTGGCCACTTGAGAGTGTGTGCAAGACTGCAAGAAGGTCTTCAAAATGCCAAAATGCAATGTCCTTTAACACTAAATCTACACTATCTTGAAAACCGCTTTGGAGCAGTGTTCTAAGCCAAGCGTATCCCATCATGCAATCAGTTTTTACAATTTTTATTTTTTTCAAAGTTCTGAAAATCAAAAAGCTCTGCAAACACTTGCATTTTTACAATACTGTAAGTGTGTCCCATTGGGTAATGCAAAGTTCTCCACAGGCTTCAAATAAGGAAATACGTCATGTAAGTGGTCAAGTGCAAAGACCTCAATCTGTCTGCCACGGTGAGTCAGCAACATCTCTCTTCAGGTGGGGAAGAAAACAAAGCAACTGGATGTCTGCCAGGTAATGTGTTTTTGTATTGACCACAAGGGGTGCCTTTAGCAGAGTAGATGTCCTAGTACAGTGATACTCAAACAGAGGACCTTGTTTTTAGTAAGTTTTTAAATTAAAATGCTCAACAAAAACCCGTATAACATTGACATTTTATTACAACGGGTGTTCCAGATGTGTTTTTTTTATTTTTATTTTTTTTTGTTTTTAGATAGGAGGGATTTTGAATATTGTCTTGGACATTAGCCGTGGAATCTGTGACTGTTTCAGTCTGAATGCTCTAGTCTGGTATTTACTGCTCTGTCCATTTCTCTTCCTCAGGATCCATTATCTAGCATGTGCAGTCTTAACAGAGAGGGAACTCCATTTCCAAAAACCCCTCTCTCCTAAAGTGAAGATAAGTGAAAAGTACGAGGATAAAGTCGCGTGTTCACATCACGAACTGTGTCTGTTCATCTTTGCCTTGCTGAGTCATTCTCGACAGTTGTTACATTTAGAAAGGTCACACATTTTTTATGCTTTTATATTTTAAATAAACAACGAGAACAACATCTGCCTACAACACTTTTTTTTTTATTAAAGGCTGTCTTTGTGCGTTTTGACCACGCCTTTCCGTGTAGCGTCATCACGGGCGACGCAGAAAGGCGGGGGATTCTTCTCAAGACTCGCTCGCAGCACTTTTGTGTTTGTTTATCAGGCGACAGTGCTTCGCTATTATGTGATGTTTTGACTTGAAGTCTATGTAAGTAACGAATTTGTTTTTTCACTGGAAAGTAAGTACAGTTGACATATATAACCAGGGTTTAAACGTGCTTCAAAGGAGAATAAATAATATTCAGTGTAACTGGTAGTATTAAATTATTACACCACCGGTACTTTTGGTCCTAGATCGTAGCCTAGCAGGTGTTTATCATAGTTTCTGTGGAGAGTGATACGACAGTTAATGCAATTTCTTTAAATATAAACATTCATTCACATGTTTATTGTTATATTTACCCAGATTAATATTTAACGCTTCTCTCAGTTTGACTGACGTTTCCTGTAATGTTCAGAAGTGCTCTACCTCTGGCTAGTGTTTTATATTTTAACTGCATTAATCATTGAGCTTCATCTAGGTGTCATTTGTGTGGTCCCTAGCGATGAACTTGGACTGCAGTTTTATGTTTGTTTTGATCTGAGAATCTTTTTTTTTTTTTTAAACCGGGGAATAAACGGTTAAATCTGTCTTCTGGACGTCATTAAAACGTGTATAAATTACCCCCAATCACAAATAATCACAGAATAATGCTAGCTAGCAATGTTGGCTAATAAACAGTTAATGTTATCAGCCGCTGCTGGTTAACGTTAGCTGGTTTTTGAGAGCTGGGATATTTCATTTTACGAACTCCTACAGTCGTACAACCACGGACTATATTTATTTACGATTACGTTTATTTAGCTATGTAGATCGAAAGATATTGTTTTTGTATAACTTACAGCTGTAATACGTTTATATTTTATGTATTGCATATAGCTATGGTATTCCTGTAGTTTAGACAGTGGAAAGTCATGGGTTAAAAGAATTTGCCTAACAGAAAACTTTATGCATGTTTACAAATTTAAAATCCTTTATTTTTTTAATAGGTTATACAATCAAGGATGTCCCCCAAAAGTAGGTTTTGTCAGGTTTAGCTCACTTCTGGGTTCACATTTATCCCCTAAATATTGTTAACTAGACACAGACGTACTGTATAGTATAAATTTGTATCTATATTAAAGTATTTAATATATTTAAATATGTTGATCAGGCCATGTACAATCTTGGAAAACATTATCTGACCAAGGGCACGCAAATTGCAAAACTGTGGCAGTGACTCATTTCTTTTAATATTATTATGATATTGAAACTAATTGCTTTTGTGTTTTTCTTGAATTGCAGTGTACCTGTATGAGGCATTGTACGGCTTTGTGCAATGGACTGCAACAGAAACTTTGACAGTTTTCCAGACACTTCCCTGGTGCTCCTTTCCTTCCTTAAGCAAAAAGGCTGCCAAAGTAGCCAGCTTCAAAGAGAGCTTGATTATCTTGATGAACAGCTAAAGCTGCCTACAAATCACAATTATATTGAGAGTGATGAGGAATTACAAACAGATGGACACAGCTTGTCAGTCAACTACAGAGAACTGCTACATGAATTTCAGAATCAAGTTCAGCCTCAGCTACCAGGTATATTATTTCCTCTTATTTTAATTAAAGGTGCTCCTTGATTAATACCAATAAGCCAATAATTCTTTTCACATTATGGCTGATAACTGATTATAAATACCTGATATTTTATCTAATTTAAATAAAACATTATTTATTTTTTTTATTTTTGTCAAGCTCACATCATTTGTATGGATTTGCATCAAGAAAAAGTGCTAAATATATTTCTTGTAATCTAGCGCTATACCTTTGAATTAGGGCTAGATGACAGCAAAAGTTACCTAAAGTATAAAAATTGGAAACGAGTGCTCACAATTAAAGGGATAATGAAAACTGTCATAATTTACTTCCCTTTATGTCTTTCCAAAACTGTGTGACTGATTTTTTTTGTCTGTGGAACACAGAAGATGTTTTGAAGAATGCTGGTAAACAAACGGTTTCACTTCCCTCCGATTTCCACTGTATGATCAAAAAATAGAAGTCAATTGAAACCGAAACTGTTTGGTTACCAACATTCTTCAAAATATCTTCTTTTGTGTTTCACAGAAGAAAGTCAGTCATACAGGTTTGGAACGACATGAGGGTGAGTAAATGACAATGTAATTTTTGGGTGGGCTGACACTGATAAATTTTGCATGCCTAATTAAAAGTACTATATATTTGTCGTTGTCTGTGTCTGTTAATGCTGCTAATGTATCTCTCCATATCAGTCAATGCTGAAGAGGCTCAGGCAGCGAGGGAAATGGCTGCAGAGCTGATCAGAATTGCAGACCTGCTTGAGCAGAGAGTCCTGTCCCAAGCTGCTGACAGTTTGTCCAAGAAACTATGCAGATCTCAAGAGGAGGTGAGACAAAATGCAAACTAATTATAAATATACACTAATGGTTGCTCCTTAAAACTGGAAACACCATTTACAATATTCTTTAAACATTCACAGTTTTGGGGCAGACATCTTTCTGATGGAGTGCAGGCCTTACTTCGCCAGGTGCCAGGTGCCAAAGAGTTCAAGAAGGAACTTGTGGAGATGGCCTTCACTTTTGTGCTTATGAAGACTGTTTGTGAACATGTGCCTCAACTTTTGTTTGGTCTTTACGGCACAGTGGTGCAGTATTTCTTACCACACAGATCCCACTGATGAGCTCTGTGTTCCAGTTATCCATTTATGGAATGTGAATATGTGTATAGATAAATGATACATTTGAAATCTTTGCCTGTAAAGACATGTATATTCTTTGCTTAAAGTGATAGTCAAGACTAAAATCCTAGCAATACCTTATGGAATATATTTTTTCTAAAAAAAAAAGTTTCCTTTTTCTATATTCCCTTGTAATACTCTCTGTGATAATTTTTTTTGGCACTTTGGCCATGTTAAGTTTTAAGGTTTTGTTAGGCATTTGATTGTTTCTTTAACTGCCATGGAAAAATAATATCCTGATTAAACAGGAAACTATGCATTAAGCCAAATTTGTGAAAAAATATACGCATTCTCTTCTCTGATAACTTTTTGATCTCCTTCAATCTCATTATCTCTTGATCTCTTCTCATTCAGTCTGTAAAGGATATCACATGATCAACCATCTCTTTTGTATGACAACAAATCTGACTCATATCAGTACAAAATAGAGGAAGCAAACTTAGTTTCTATCTTAGTTTGCATGTCTTTTTTTTAATTTAAGCAATGTTTCATCATGATAGAATTCATGCTTAAATCAGGACGCAAACCACAAGCTTAACCCTTGATGGAATACAGTTTTATTTCACAGCATTTGTCCATCTGTGATACAAAAAACCTCACTTGCAAAAAAAAATAGCACATTTTCTCAGACGTGAGGTTCCCAACCACTGACAAAACAGGTGGATCCTGCCTGTACGTGTGACTTCTGCTTACGTTTTCTGTTGTTTTGACCAGGGTCTCTTTTGGATAGGCACACAACAGGGAAAGGAGGGTGACGAGGCTGTGCTGTGCAAGCCTTTTTAGCTTTCAAGGACAAACAACAGCAAGTTTGAGGAGACAAAGAAAAACTGCAAAGGACCGATGACTGATCTGTGTGGCTCAAAAGACATTTAAGAGACATTCTGGTCCCCCAAACCTGAAGTCAGCACTTGATTTGAGCAACAGACAGTTACCTAACATAGCAAATCAATTTTTCTCTAGAATTACAAAACCCATTTGGATGTTTCTAAATCATGGTGGTTTAAGATTAAACCACAACTTTAATGTTTCATCATATTCATATATTTTAAATATTAAACAAGATTTTATTGAAATTGCTTCTGACCCAGAATTAGGGACATTTTAATTACAAAATGCATGCTTAGAAACATCATTTTAGAAAACTAAATATGACTTCATCTAGCATTATCTTCCGCTTCCTGACATTGAGAAATTCAGTCAACTGTGCCCTGTTGCCATGGCAATATTGACTGTGCTGGTGTAGTATTTTTACGAGTTTCTACAAACATCTTTTGTACCTAACAGAACAAATGTTCACATTATAGAGAATTGCTGTACATTTAGAAATGACAATCCCTTAAACAAAATGTATCGGTCAAAGAAGAAGGGGTTTCCCATTTGAGGCTGTGACCTAGGCTTCTACTTTTAACTTTTAAAAGGGGGAAATTCAAATAAAAGAATTCATGCAAGCCTAATTTATTCAAAATATACACTAAAGATGGTTAATATGAATGTCTAAATGAATCAAGAATGCATGGATACTTTGCTTTTGGTTGCTGCGAGTAATCTCGTACAAGTACTGATATATTTTGGGAGAATATCAGTCACACAGACAGCCCATAAAGATTTGCACCTTAATATTTCATGTCTGATAAGATAAAATCATAATCATGCACTCACATAAGCTTGTGTTTAAAACTCAAACCTAACGTCATTAATTCAAATATTTATATATGAGAATAAACATGCTTCACTAAAACAAATGAACTTACTACTTCTGAATCAGAAGCCTTGATGTTCCTTTGGAACCAGGAACCTAGGTCACAGCCTAGTGAGCCAATCACTACTATGTTTACTAATACAGCACAAAAGAAACCTGACTTCACCTGTAAGTTCCTCTCCAGTCATTAAGCTGGACTAAGCCAACAAACAAAAGCAACAAGAGCAGGAAATAAAATGGTATGACACATAAGAGGAGTACTTTTCCCATAAAGTGCGGCTTGTGGCGGCACTGTGACCCATAGGGCTTCCGTTAGGGCAAGAAATACAGTGAGGTCATGGACAGTAACAGACTTTCTACTTCTTCCTGTAGGCCAGCGCTCCAAAGGCCAATACTGCAGCGATGGCCACCAGGGCAGCACCGCCGTATAGCAGCACAGGGAGGTCAGAGGACTCGGGCTGTGGCACTGACTTGGTCTGCACCTCAGGAGTCGTCGGGACAGGGAGCTCGTGGGCCGGGGAGGAGGCCTTCAGATCCACCTCTGGAAGTATCTCCTGCTCCAGGGTTGCTTGGACCACTTCGGGTTCTAGATCAGGTGGGGGGGATGATTGTGGCTCCACAGGAGCTGGAACAGGCTGAGACTGAAGTTCAGGCTCAGGCACGGGGAACGAGGCAGCAGCAGGGGCGGCTGGGTGCTCTTCCTCTGAGGCTGGAGGTGGAGGGATCTCTTCCACAGTCGGCTCAGTTGTGGATTGCACTGGCTCTACGGTTGCTGCTTCTTCTCGGACAGCAGCGAGTTCGCTTTCACTGCCCAGCACGCTAAGTACGCTACTCTGCAGCTCCCCTTCCTCCACCGTCTCCCCACCTTCTTCTAGAAGTTCGGCATCTTCACGCTCCACGTGGACGATGTCAGAGTTCGAGGAGTTGTTCTCGCTTTGCTCCTCGACTAACGCCACTCCCTCGGCGCTGTCCAGACTCTTGGCGTCTTCTGGATCCATCATGCCAACCTGCGCCCAAGACTCGTGTCCTGTCAGAGACACAGGAAGACTCTCTGTCTGCCAAGAAGCTGGCCCACTGCTATCTCCAAGAGTCAGTAGTGAAGCAGGAGGGCTCAGCTGATCCGAGGCCTGTTCACCTGACAGGATGTAGATATCGTTACTGTCCTCGGCTATGATCACGCCAGGGTCCTCAGCTTCATCCAGGCTGAACACAGTGCCCTGTAATATAAGGAGTGGAAATATCAATCAGTTGGTCTGTTAATTGTTTTTTATTCCAAATACAAATATTCTATTATTGCTATTCTACTCTATTCTTCTATAAATGAGAAATGTTTCAATGAAGGGCCCACTGTCCTGCAAAGTTTATTTGCAAAGTATGCTTGTGTATTTTCAAGCAATCCAGAAGAGCTCGTTTAGGTGCTTCAGGTTGGTTTGATTAAACTCTGCAGAATAGTGGGTTCCCAGGAGTTGAAGACCTCTGACGTAGAACATAACGGTTTTTGCAAGGTTTGAGTCATGAGAACAAATGTTTTACGTTTCATTTTAAAACTGTGGTAAGCCAATGTACGCATTTCCTTCTGTGTTAACTCCAAATGTCTAACTCTCTTTCCCACCACAATCAAAAACATGTAATATGTTTGTTTTTTTAAACTGTGTGTATTTCTTTATATGGTCTTCCTGATTGTGTCTGCAAACCATTCTCATGGAGATCCACATAACTGATTACCTTCACAAATAAATGTGCCTAAAAGAAGCATGAAGTACATAAAAGACCTAAAAAAGAATTAATAAATTGAATTAAAAAAGGATCATGTTCTTCTCATACGACTGACATCAAATTACATGTTAGACATCTTGTTTAAATAATTTCAGAAACATTTATAGTCAGTAAAACACCAAAATTGATTTGCAAAATTATTTAAATTATTTTTATTATAATTTTATTTTATTTTTTTTCAAAAAGTGCACTACCATTCAAAGATTTGGAATCAGTTAGATTTTTTTTAAAAGACATTTATGAAGGGTGCAATAAATTGATCAAAATGAACAGAGTAAAGACATGTCTACTTAAAATTGATATTTGCCATCACAGGAATAAATTACACTGTCATACAGTCTATATTAAAATTGAAATTAGTTCTTTTTATTTTACATTGTAACAATATTTATTTTAAATTGTAACAATATTTTACAATACTACAATTTTTATTGTACTTAAATGCAATTTTGAGTGTAACCTTTAATAAAAAAAATTAAATAAAATAATCATACTAACCCCAAACTTTTGAAAGGTAGTGTAACTTGTTCAAATAAAATGCATTTAAAATAAAGTGTGTGTGTGTGTGTGTAACTATATATAATATGCAGATACACACACAAATACACCAACTTTCAAATAATACAATTATTGCAGTATGTCTTCTTTAGTACAGTAAGCGGAATTTACCATGACAGGATCATTTGTCACTGAATTTCTTTTGCCACCCAGTGGAGTCTGAGAGTAGTACAGCTCTCTACTTCATAGTTGACTAAACAAGATCAACTTTAAAATGCAAAGTATCAATGATGGACAGCTATTAACTGAATATGATGTTAGCTTATACTAGCTGCATTTTACTGTATTTCGCTGATAAAAGTTTTTCTTCAGTTCTCCTGGTTTTTGCATAAAACTGTTTGAAAAGACTACAGACAGAGATAAAGCAAGTCAAGCTGAAAAGAGTGTTGATTGGTTCTTATTTTCTAAAATTACTTGAAGCTTCTTCTTTAAAAACACACAAAGTCAGTCAACCTGAGGGCAACTTTCAAAATAAGGGAAGTCTTCAAGACCTCAACAGAAAGTGTTTTAACCCACTCTCCATCTGTATTCACTATACTGTTCCTCCTATCTAGAGTCATGACTTTACAGGTGCATCTCAGTAAATTAGAATGTCATGGAAAAGTTCATTTATTTCAGTAATTCAACTCAAATTGTGAAAAAATAACAAAAAACGTTGTACCAGCCCCAAACCTTCGAACGCTAGTGTATAATAAATAATGTGCTGCGTAGCACTGCACATATTATACTTGATTTACAGTTGCATACACCATAATTCTAATGAAAGTAATACACAAAATAATTTGTGGCAAGTAAAGACATCTATTTATATGCATGTGATGCCATCACAGAAAAATAGATGGTTTGAGCCGACATTAATTGCATTTGCTTGCATAATTTTGACTTATTTTTAAGCTGATTAAATAAACCCGAGAAAAAAAGCTTGGATTTCACAGTAATTTTTCTCCTCGCATACTTATGTTACATTCTCCTTTTTTTTTTGGCTCTAAAGACTCGAGCATTAATTAGTATGGTTATGAAGTAAACTTAAAATAACAAAAACCCTATGTATATAGTCCAAATTGACAATACCTTTTTGAAACGGTGGAGTAAGACAGATGTTTCCTGCAAGATTAGGCTTGCTTTCCTATCCAGAGTCTGTCTAAAAATGAAGTTATGCTGTAAGGCGTATTGTCTTAGGTGAGCTTTGGCTGCCTATACACCACTCCACCCTCACCTGAAGACAAAAACCCACACATGCCTGCCAACCTCAAATGCTTTCGTATTCAAACAAGAAATCAATATTGAAGATAGGGTGGGGTCCAGAGCATGCAACCTGTTGACTGGTAATACATTTGGTAATACTGTGCTACTAACAATTATGAGAATTAATGTGTATACTAAACATATGCTAGTACAGTTCAATAAAGTGGGGGTCAATGAGATTTTTAATGTTACTGAAAGTCGTCTCTTATGCTCACTGAGGCTGCCTTTTTTGATCAAAAAATACAGTAGAACAGTAATATTGTGAAATATTTTTTACAATTTAAAGTAACTTGTCTTTTAATATATTTTAGGAACAGCATTTATTTAAAATATAGACCTTTTTTAACATCACAAATGTCTTTACTGTCACTTGCTAATTGCTAAATAAAAGTATTAATTTTATTTTTAAAAATCTTACGCATTTCAAACTTTTGAATGGTAATGTGCATAAATGTGAATGAGGATAGATTCTGCATCAGAATCACTGTAGACACAAGACACCTTTTAGACTACATTTAACACACTTGTAAGGCAGTTTCTACAGTTAAGGCATCCACACCAAAGATAAACATATCTTGTCTTTTGCGGGTGCACCATACTTGTGGATTTCCACATACTGTACCATTCGCCTGTGAATGCTGAACTGCGTCTGCTGATAAGAAGACCAGTTTGCCCACTGCATCATGCAACCTACTGATGAGAACTCACCATATAAACCTGCTCATTCATTAATAGAGCATCAGCTTGACCGATAATGAGTAAACATTCCCTCCATTTAAAACATCTAAACATACCCTAAACTACATTCAAACCAACTTAGGATACTTAGGGGAAAGATTCTTCTGGATCTCCCATAGGATGTCAAGCATACAGGTCATCATCTCATCTAGCACTGTGAATAGTTTGGAGGCAGTCAAACTGGGACAGCCTTGCTCCAGCTGATTCATAGGAGGATTTACCAGATTTATTTCTGTTCTTCATCTCTGGAGTGTGTGGGGGTGGCGTATGGCCTCTGTTTGTGTGATGAGAGCAGAACATCGCCTGTAAAATGTAGTTACGTAAGAGGCCGGGCTGTGCGATGTGCCGGGTGATGCGACCTGTTGTGGCTCGAGCTCCGCTCTCAGCACCTACTGATATACAGACAAGGCACATTGCTCTGGTAGTGGTTTGTCTGTACCAGTACAACAGGAGTCAAATTACATCACATCAAGCCATCTCAAGAGTCTTTGCTGTGCCATGTGACACAGACACCCTGAAGGTCAACTCTGTGTTACGTACAGAACAGACCGAGGGACAGGGAGGGGATAAAGGGCTGGGGCAACTCACAAGACAAAATGTCCAACACAATGGCTTTCTGTTACCCCTACTGAATGCTTTCCCTTGACCTACAGGAGTTTGTCATGATCAGAGCAGACAGCATGATTCAGCGGGAACATGTCATTGACTTGCTGTATTTTGGTTTTCAAAATGGCTTCTCGCTGGGTTTTGCAGAATAGACACACAAGCAGATTCCTTCTCATTCACGTCACTGGCTTTGGGTCTCATTCATTAAATAATTTTCTGCAAAATCGTGCATTTAAACCATACATACATGAATTGTCACACTATATTGGTTCAAGAATTTATGCATGAATGCTTTAGCAAACAATTCATTGTCATGTTTCACGAACGAGGCCTATTTTATTTTGTTCTCTATAACAATTATTGTGCTTCCACAAAGGTACAAAAAACAAATGATTGCCCAAAACACAATTATACTCCGCTAAAAGCAGAACCGAGCAAACAGAGTCACTCCAACTGCAGTCATTTCTACACTAAAACAGGTTAAACATTAAATGAAATATTTACAGACTGGCCTATTTTATGGACAGAACTAAATGGAGAATTAAACCTTGTGAGAGTGTCCTTGTGTTTGCTATTTTATTATCCATTTACAACAGCTATTACGTGACGGAGAGCAAGAAAGAGGTCAAAAAGACCTAAATCCATAACATTTATATTGTTTTTTGTGCAAATGGACCACAAGAGAATAATCTCATCTGATCCTGACACCTAGAAGAAAGCAGCTGTCCTACCTGCCTGTGCTCGTCTCTTAAGTGCGCAGAACTCCAGCAGTGACCACAAGGAAATGAAGAGAAAGTATAGACAGGATAAAGGTTTCTGTCAGAGTAATGGGGCTGGAACTGCTGAGCAGGAGGTCTGGTTTGTTTGCACACGGTCTCCTCCTTCTCATCAGACTCCTCCCAGCTGCATTCAAACTCTCACAGATGCTTATCCCGTATCATCTATGCCAAAGCTCTCGCTCCATCACTGGAATGTGGTCCTGTACTGAGCGGCAGTATAAAACAATGGTCTCCCCTCCTCCCTGCGTCAGTGTCAACGGTGCACTAATTAAATTAATCCTTCTGACTGAGTTATTCAGCTTGCACACAGAACACATGAACTGAGTCTTTCATACGGACGGCCCTCATCCGATATTCAGTGTGACCTAAATAGGATGTTATAAACAAACAAGACCTTCCTCATGCTTTATGACATCATCAGACAGAGGTGAAGAGCTGTTCTCATAAAACATTTGCATGAGGGTATGATAGACTTCCGAAATGAACCTTGAGTATGAACTATCAAATTACATACAATTCCATTTTGATAAGATGAATGGGAATGAGTCTGCTCATTATGCAAAACATTAAGTTAAAGACTAATTCTTTATTATCACCTTTAATATGAAGTACCAAAGATTTATGCCATAAACAAATATGCTCATGATCACCACGGCTTGACAGATGCACCATAAAGTTATCACTGTCCATAAAAGTGAGAGGATGGTGAAATTGTTGACGAAACACTAAACAAAGTTATCTCAGCCATCACATAGCCACATAATGCGTTTAAAAAACACTGCTAAGGATTATATGGAAACACAATCCTTGTTATCCAAAGGGTTCTGAATACTTTGAGAAAAACAGTTAAACAAAACATCGTTTGTCAACACAGCGTGTTAGTAAAATTATACTAGCATTAGCCAGCAGCAGCTGAATTAGGTAATATGTTAAAATCATGACTACAGCTCTGGCTCCCTCTCCTGACAGCAGTTTTGAAAAACACAGTGAAAGACCATTCTTTCTCAGATTTGCCTGACCTTAACCTCTTAAAAGCACTGGTTCTCAACCAAGAGGACAGGACTTACTAGGAAGCCCCCCAAGGGGTTTGCAAGATGACCTAAACATTTTCAAATTAATATATTATCAATACAACTAATATTCATATTATTAACAAAAGAATAATATTAAATGAAACTTAATTAAATGCTAAAAGAAATCATTAATTTGCAATTTTTTCCATCAATAACTTGTGTTTTCCAGTTTCTGTCTATAAAAACAGTTTGAACACAAGCAAAATTATAATTATCTACTATAATTGTCAAATTTATAGTAGACGCACTGGAGAATGCTCCAGAAGGAAAAACCATGTATTAAGACCCGGGG
>JAFVLL020039293.1:0-48459 GCA_021397915.2 Tor tambroides | reverse complement strand
AATCGACATCTGGTCACCCAGAAGTGCCCTGAATGAAACGGCCGGACCCCCATACGAGGAACCTCCGCGTTCACCTGGAAGCTCCACGGCTTGCGGTGTGCTAGAGGAGTGGGGGCCCACGGAGATTCACTCGGTGAGTTTGCCCCCACTGTAACCCTCAGGCTACCCTGTCTATTCACCGAAGTAGCCCTCTTCTGCGGAACAGAAGAGAGTCTAGATCGGGCATAGGTAAGGGGACTCCACCATCTTTGATGTACCGGAGTCTCAGCCTCAACGCCGCGATGGCCATACCACTACAGTGATGGCATGACTCATCCACGAAGGCTGCCTCAGCGTGCTCAACGCCCAAACATGTGATGCAGCGATCGTGACCGTCATCCGGCGCCAGGAAACGACCGCATCCAGAAACACACGGGTGGAATGACATCTTTAAAAAGATGCAACATCACACCCGTGTTTGCTCTTTTAGAAAAATTAGCTCTTTCACAGTGCTGAAGCACACAGGGGAACCACCGCTGCAGCGCTGTCACACCAACACGAGACGAAGAAGCCTCTTCCCCCGAGCTCACAGACTCGTGTAGAATCACACTCACGTCGAAAGGCAGAACAGAACAACCAGAACTGCTCGGCTCCGAAGCGAAAAGCTGAGTATGCGTTGCATCTGCTGCCTACTTATGCTCGTGCTGTGACGAGCAGCAGCTGGATGCAATTATCGCATGCCAGTGTGCATTGGCTCGTTTAGTTTACAGTCAAAGTAGATTGGTCTCGCGAAGCGAGATCCCATTCGTCGGTCACCGACATGACTCGGAGTGACCGACTGAAGGGAAACTTCATTACTTAACTTAATTAAAATTAGTATATTTTCCTATCCTAATCACAGATTTACATTCACTTTTATTGCTGAAATCATATTCGCCATATGCAGAACCTGTCACACACACACAAACCATACAACAAAAATTCTTATGCTCAAACATTTAAAGACTTTTTTGTTAATCACACACTCATTTCCAAAAGCAATTCAACAAACACAGTTTTATTCGCATGCACCCTCTGCCCCATTACCCACACCCATAAACACTCACTCACTCTAAAAACTGAATAGTATGAATAGAGCCTGGCTGTTATTAGATTACAGATGCCACTTGTGTGTGTTTCGTTGATTTCTAATATATTTCTGTGCTCTCTCTGTTTCTGTTTCTGTCTCTCTCTCTCTCTCTCTGCATGTCTGTCTGCCTGCCTGCTAATCTCCATATAAGCACTCTCTGATCCACTTTCTCTCTCCTCTCTTCTCACGGGGGCATGAATGGACTGATGGGATAAAATGAAGCAGAGGGGAGAGGAGGACGGAGACAGTGAAAGCCAGACACAGTGCAAGCATGTCAGCAGTTTAAGTCCAAACTGTCTCCTGAGAAATGACTATATCAGCTTATAGGAGGCTCAAAGAATATCAGATAAACAGCTGAGGTCTCAGACACAGTATACAGGAAAATGTACTGAAAGATTATTGCAGCAACTGATAAAAATAGACTAACAGGATGAAGTAAATGAATACGAGTATTTGAAGTTTGAACAATCATGTGACTTCTTTGAACTTTTTTCCCGCCCACAGACTCCCAAAAGCTGAGTCTAAATATTGGCATATTTACCACTACATTGATTTTTTTTATTTCATAAGGAAAAAATAATAATAAAAA
Organism: Tor tambroides; assembly: GCA_021397915.2. Classification (NCBI taxonomy): domain Eukaryota; kingdom Metazoa; phylum Chordata; class Actinopteri; order Cypriniformes; family Cyprinidae; genus Tor; species Tor tambroides. The sequence goes on along the minus strand of JAFVLL020039293.1, from coordinate 46,762 downwards.
AAAACATTATAAAAAATCTTTTTCTTTCTTTCTTTCTTTCCCTCCCTCCCTTCCTTCCTTCCTTCCTTCCTTCCCAAGAAATGGCAATTTATTTTGGTGGCTTAACACAAGTAATACTTTACATAATGTGCCCCCTTATAGATTTATGAAAAAGAAATCAACTTTTAATGGTTCTCCAGTAAAAATGTTAACATGTTGTTGTGGCATTACAGATATTTTCTGTATAGCCCCTTTGTTTATTTTCATTTTCTCTATCACCGCCTTCCAACTAAAATGCATTCGGATTGGAGGCAAGCACTAATTAAGAGGAGGAGTCAATGTGTATATAGTGCAAGGTTCAGAGACTGGAGGGAGGTTCGTCTGACCAGTTACGTACCCTTTGGAGGCAGTCCTTGCGGGTGGATCTTTTGGTTTCGGAGTGTGCGTTTCCAGGGATCGTGGAGAGGAGGTGGTGTTTAGCCTGTTGCTAACGGGCATTTCTCTTGGCCAGTGAATGCCTCTTTGTAAACTCTGAGATTGAACTGGAGTTTCGCACCATACTCCTACAATCGGTGATTTGGAGCTGTCAAAAAGGAAGGAGCCAAGACAGGCTGCCGCCGCTGATGTTCCCAAGTCACTTTTAGCCACCAGTGCTGCCAGCTTGGTCAGTGTTCCCAATAATTACAGTCACACATACACTCATTGCACTCATTTCTGCATATTTAAAAAGTTTTGATTTGGTTTGTTCGATTATTTTCCTTTTTTTTTTTTTAAGTGGAATTGTGGTGCTTGAAGAACAAAAACTTGTCTAGAATATAATAACGTTACCTTTTTTAAAAACAAAGTTGCATATAACTTTTCCTGTAGTGTTACCTTTGTTCTGTCTGTGTTTCTTTTGTATGTAGCGGATGGTTTTTTTTTTGTTTGTTTTTTTTTTGTGTGTTTAACTTTTGCTATATCTTTTTTTGGGGGGGGGGGGGCAAGACAACCTCCGTTACACTGTGTAAAACTCTTTAGACCAGTGAGCCGAAATTTGCCCTTATTTTTATTTATTTTATTTTTATACATGTTTTGTTAAATGTTTGCATTTAAATGTAGAGAATATACAATATAATATACAATATTACATATATGAATAATAATAAAAAAAACATTTTAATAGAATATAGTTAGATATAATGCAATTCAGCCCACAATTCCCAATCTAGTTTGACTAAAAAGTTCGGACACTTCTGCTTTAGAGTGTGTGTGGTCACTAATGTTGTAATATGGAAAACAGTTTAATTTATTTCCCTGTTTTTGTTCCATAGAAAACATATAACAGCATATGGGTTTGGAGTTATGAGTAATTAACTACAAAATTGTATTTTTTGGGTGAGCTACTTCTTTAAGTCTCAGAGCTGTGTAATTTGTTGCACCTGATCTGAGTTTCACACCCTGCTGCTTTGGAGCTGCATTTGCAGCCTCCTACGGGAGCCTAACATCTCACCAGCCTTCAAAGAACTGCTTGATGGGATGAGACATGACAGCGAGTGATCAACTTCTGTGTCCTTCACTCCATCTCTCTTACATGTTCCTCTCACACATGCTCTCTCTTTTTGTTGAATTAAGGTGCAATCACATTAGAATGCCTTTTCTATTTGCTTTCATTTATATCCACATAAAACCATGAGAGTGGAACCACAAGAACATGAATTCAGGTTCAAGTTTGTTGAACACTGATGAGCACAAAGGCTAATTGAATACAAATATTTATATTTAACTTATTTTTTATCTTGGCTCAATACAAAAAAAAAAGAGAGGTGTTTTTTTTTTTTTTGTCTTTAAACAGTTTTCTCTTTCTTTTTGTTTACTGGGGTTGAAACACAGATGCCCCTCACAGTTCTGACAGGAGAAGCTTCACTCTAAGAGCACTTGGATAACTTTATCTTCTAAAAGTGGTTTTCATCTATGCTTAAATTTGATCAGCTCTGCAGCTATAACCTCTCAAAGACAGACAGCTAAACTGGAGATTGTCAGAAGGAAAGCATTTAGAATTGTAAGCATTTAATCTGTTTAGATCTCATGAGTTACTCAAAAGCTTGATTAAAAACATGTTTGCTGTTAGCCTGAAGTGTGAGTAGACGCTGCAGTATTTTTGTCACGGTGCACACACAAGGGAGGACACAGGAACAAGCGGACGAGGATTAAACTCAAATAATAGTCTTTAATGGACATCAAGGCAGGACAGGACAAGGCAAGGCAGACATCGACAGGAACACCGGGGAGTAACGAGTAGATCAGACCACACGAAACAGAACGGGCATGAACTAATATACACAATATAATTAGACTCACAGCTGGACAGACTTAACTAATAATCACATGAAACAAGGACAGGAAACAAACCAAATATGGACACAAGAGGCAGGAACACATGACACACACGACAGAACCCTGACAACTATCAAGTCAGAAGGCAATTTCATCACAGCTCTTTCAGCAACTAGACACATTATTGTAGGAGAAAAGTATTAAATATATATAATAATTGTGTCCTGTTCATGGAAAATGGCAGCAATGTTCAAAATGCCAGGTAACACAAAATCATATAAGAAAACTGACAAGTCAGAAAGTATTACATGTGGGCAAGTGGGAAAAAAAAATATTGCTGCAACTGTGGGCGCACTTACACACCATTAAATAAATGGCCAGAATATTATTATTCTGATTTATCAGTCTCTTAATGAATCAGTTAAATTGTTTAGTGATTACAACTGCTGTGATTTAGAGATTTTGGGACTTGGTTTATAATGCCAATAATCCTTCAATCCTGAAATTCTTGGATAAAAGCCCAGAGTAATTGGCCACTTACTGGGAGCTGCTGACTGGAAACATCTGTAGAGGAGGTTAACTGTCCACTGATTGACAATCAAATAGGAATGAAGCAAAGGAAGAGTCAGGGAATAAAAAGAGCTACAGTCAGCTCTTTTAGCTATTTGTTTCTAATTGTTCCATTTCTTCTTCTCACCTTAATTTCTTTCTCTAAATGAGCTGTGCTCTCTCAGGTGAGTTGTTTCCTTTAAAGCAGTGGTTCTTGACTGGATTTGCTTAGATCAAACTGGCAACCAAACAGTCCTTTTTTTATATATTAATAATATAACTTCAGTTCGCAACTTTTTTTGGTTAAAAATTATCCTAAATCAATTACTGAGCAAGTACATAACCAGCCAGTGTTCAAAACTATCTCCTTACCTTAGCCCGATTCACAACAGTCACCAGAAGTCTACAGGTTTCGCTAATACACACTAAATACGCAGTCACACAATGCTGATGTTGTTAACATTAACAATTTGAGAACAAAGTATAACAGTAATAATAATTTGCAAGGTTTGATGTGATATGAGCTAAGCGATCGTTAGATATAATCACCATTAGCAGTGTAATGTATTTTTCTTTCAGTTGGTCAGAACAAAACTGACAGACATGTTACTTGTTCAGATGACATTTTCTGGTGAAAATTCTTATTTGGGTCATACTTCCAAGATGCAGAATTTGTGATTCTGAAGTATAGTGAATATCCACACCGGTGCGGTGCCTGACAGCCATGCATACTCCTGTAAACATTAGATTCACATGTGCTGAGGAGCCATGCCGATGCACAAACCACGTAAAGAAGTTAATTCTGCAAATAACTGCAACTGCAGGTTTCAAACAGAGATGTGACGAAGAGACAAAATTTACAGACTGTAGCTTTAACATGAAATGCACAGGCCCAACCATTTGAAAAATTATTAATATAATCTACAATAAGCCAGTGGTTCTTGATTTGGTGGGTCACAATCCAAATATGGATTCTAATAGAATTTTCTAATAGGAAAAACAAGGCTAAAGGTAAATGATACAATGAAACTAACCATATAATTGTGCATTTTGTAGGACCACAAAATAAACCAACTATTAAATAGGGTTTAACTTTCAACATAGTTTGGGCTGACCCCAATGTGTTTATGAAAGTAACTAAGGTAATTAATTAGGTTTCATGGCACTGATCAAATAAACATGCATGTATTTGTGTGCAAAAGCTAAATATAGCATAAGTACTTGCTACAGATATATCGCTAATTATATTCACTTGCCAGTTATCAATTATAGTACATATAGAGGATATATTTAAACCATATTTAAAAAATACTATCACTGTACTGTATATATCAATGGATAATACAGAAAGAAAAGACAAAGGAAGGCAAACTAGAGCAACTGCTGCTAATTGCTTAACTATATAAAAGGAAAGACATAATGAAAGGGAAATTTGGATTCGGTATCACTCTAAAAACAAAAAAGCCTGGTCACCATTATGTTTCAATATCAGTGCAGTGTTTCATTTGATTTCACAGAATACTTAAGACTGTGAGAAACGATGGTAGTCTGTGCATTCTCAGAATTTTAACAACAGATGTCTGCCATAGGTAATTGCTTAATACGTTGTGTAATTGTAATCATAGGTTGCAAACAAATATTTTTGCCTTTATATTTGTCAGTGTAGCCCATTTCTACAACATGACATTAATCATAACCTTCATGATCTTCATTACGAATACCCTATGGTATTAATATATTAATATATTGGCCAAAATATTGGTTTGCCACAGACGGGGCTCTGCACCCAAGGCCCTGCTTTCCTATTGCATCAGTGCTGTAGAGCATCCTTGGGCATTCAGTCACAAGTATTACAGAACTGGAGGGGAGCACTGATCCAGCTATGATGTTAAGGAAACCTAACTAAAGTTTAATTCATAGACATAAGCACATGAGGGGTGAAAACACAATTTATTATATCTGTTTAGTGAAAGACAATCCTTTTAGAATGCTTGAAAGAATAAAATAAAAGGATACCTAAATGAATGCACAATGCATAACAGTTTACAAAATATTAAATATTTACAACAAAATATGACACTTAAGTATGTTTTAAAAACGTTTAGTTTATTTCAGTTTAACCAGTTCAAGCAACTCTGATTAGTTTGTGTGAAATAAAAATACGGAGCATTGAAGAATGATTTTGCTGTCATCATCATCGCCATCATTGTGGTTGTGCTCATCACCATCACTGTCATCATCTTGAGGCTGAGGGATGCTGTGGTATTTGCACAGGTTGTGCAAGATTGTACAGACAGTGATAACACGGCATGCCCCCTCTGTTTTGAGCCTTATTTCCCCATAAAGGACATAAAAGCATTGTTTTAGTAGTCCAATAATCATTTTCAACAACACTGCGAGTTCTCTTGTGTGCTCTAAAATTAGACATGTCTTGAGTGATACTGTTAAAGTATTAGTTCAGCCTCAGGCCATTCAAGATGCTCAAAAATGGACCTATAACACTTCATAATAATTTTCATTAATGACTCTTTAACAGACATTATAATGCTTAACAGATCATTAGTTAATGTATACATTCAAATAGCTACAAATATGAACTATTGTGCTTGTAAATGATTAACATTTGTATTTAACAAATGCGTACAAATGTTATTAAACTTTGTTCACATATGATCATGCACTTTTAAAAAAAAAAATGTACAAATGATTTTAACGGATGTTATACAGTGATTAAGAGCTTATTTGTTATTATGTAATGTTCAAAAAGTTATTTTGCCTTTTGGCAAAACATGGTGATGCAACTTGACAATATTTGTGAAAAGCCCATTTTATGTGTCCTAAATGCAATTACTTTACACTTTTTGCATTTAATACAGTTAGAGGTAGATTAAATTAAATAAAATGTAGTATTGCAATTAAATAGCTCAATTATAAATTTAATCATAACAATAAATTAAATGTTAAAATAAATTGAAATATTGTGAAAATAAGTGATATTTATCTTGGTTTTCATCATTTTTATTTCATGTATGTTCTTCAGTGACACCATCACAGAATATGGTGGTGCGATTTGACAAGCTTCGTGACAGCCTTCAATTTCAATTGAGGTTTTAAATTTTCCTTCAGGAAATGGGTGCCTTTATGGAATTGTGCTTTCTTTTTTTCATACTGTGACACACACAGGGCAAACACAATGCCTGTTTCCCTTTTTTCATCAAACAACCTTTCTCCCTGCTGTGAGTTCCCTATTATCATCCATATGTTCGTGTGATTACATTTTAAGTAATTGTTTCCGGTCAAAAACGTTCATAGTAATGCATATTGCCAATTTAATAGTTCTGTGTTTATCCCATTGAATCTGGTCTGATATGTATGGGGGTCAAATAACACTCTTGAGTCATCAGGACACGTGTGCTCGGGACACATTTGTGAATGTGATGTACAGCCTTCAACAACAATCTACACACGTATGACCTTAAACCCCCCATGATGACGTGGTGTCATTTTGGCATAAAGCAAACACATGCTATGATTAAGCCACTCACTTCCACATCTCTGAACTATAAATGCTCACGTGCATGTACGTGCACGTTAATCCAGTCATTTACGCCTTGATGCTTTATTCATGCATGTTGACATACGTGGTGTGAATAGTAGTTTAGCATACATGTACTGTAGTCTATATTAGTCGCTTCACATGCACAGCATGATGCCATCTAATAATCTCTGGAGGAATTAAATGCTCATCATTAGTCACACATGCACTTACTGTGTCCTCCAAAAGAAGATATTTTCCCCTTTTATCACTGTAGTTTAAGAATAATTACTGTAGCAATCTTTCTTCCTTCACACATGCACACACATTTTTAAACTTCTTCTGTTGGTCTGTAGACTTGGGGCTGGCACAGGTTTTGCTCAGGTCATGATTGATCTTTTGGATGTCTAGCAAGCAGCTTAATAAATCAGCTTGCTTTTTTGCTGCCTCTTTTGTTTAATTCATCTTCTCTGTTGCTCTGAGAGGAAAGCATGCCTGTGGACCTACCCTGAATTCTCACTAACCTGAAGTTTCAAACAAACCTGGGTGTTTTTGCGACTACGGGAACATTTGGCCTTGTGGGCTTTTAGAAAATAAACACGTTTTATATATATAGACATACATACGTACATACTGTATACACACACACACTTTTTGTTTGAAGTTTTGGCCTTGGACCCATGCTCACTTTCCACACATGCATACACACAACACACATACAAATGCATATTGGAATTTTGATTTGCCTGCAGTTTTCTGAGATGAAAATTCAGATGACAAGGAAGATCGTTTTAGTTCATCTTTTCTGTGCATTTAGAGAATGTGCAATGTAATGCAGAAATCTGCCTAAAATGCATGTACATTTTGGGTATCCAGAAATAAAGTTCACATTTTTTCCAACTGTAATCAAAAAGTATTTGGACAGTTAAGTCACACTTGAAATACAGTGCCCTCCATAAGTATTGGAACAGTAAAGACAAAATTGCTCTGTTGGCTGTGGAGTCAAGACATTTGCAAATATGATTAAAAGATGAATATGAGACACAACTACAGAATGTCACATTTTATTATTAGCCGTTTCAACACATACATGTTTTACCAAGTAAAAAGAACAGCACTTTTAGAGTTCATCCCACTCATTGATGTGAGCATAAGTATTGGGACAGTTGAACATAAGGCAGATATAAAAGATTAAAAGCTATTATTTAGTTGCAGATCCCTTGCGCACAATCACAGCAGTGAGTCTGTGACCCATAGACATCACCAGACTCTCGGTCTCATCCTTTGAAATACTTTTCCCAGCCTTTAATGCAGCCATATCCAATTGTTGCTTGTTTTGGGGAGTTTGTGCCTTCACTCTCCTCTTCAGCTGGTGAAATTCATGTTCAATTGGATTTAAATGGGAGATTGCCCAAGTCAATCTAAGACTTTCCATTTCTTTGCCCTGATAAACTCCTTGACTGAACTGGCAGGGTATTTTGGGTCATTGTCCTGATCCAATATGAAGTGCTTCCCAATGAATTGCATTTTCTTGAATATTGGTGGGCAAGATGGTTTTGTACCCTTTCAAATTCATTCTGCTACTGTCATCATACATTGTCATCATTAAAATTGAGAGGGTCTGTTCCAGAGACAGCCATGCATGCCCATGCCATGACACCACCTCCACCATGCTTTACAGATGAGACTGTATACTTGGGATCATTTGCACTTCACTTTTTCTCCACATTTTTGCTTTCCCATCACTCATCTTTTCACATCACTCATCGGTCCATAAACTCAGTTCTAAAACTCTACTGGCTCACCTTTGTGCTTTTTTGCAAACTCGAATCTTGTCTTTCTGTTTTTGGTGCTGGTCAGAGGTTTGCATCTTGCTGTGTAGCATCTGTAATTCTGTGTCAAAGTCTCCTGAGGACAGTAGATTGTCAGTGCATCACCCCAGCTTTCTGGAGGTTGTTGGTGATTTTTACAGACACAGCTTTTATGATTTGTCTGTCATCAACTACTGTTATTTTTCTCAGCCGATCAGGTCGTTGTTGGTTGCTGGTGTCGCTGGTGGTTTCCAGACTCTTGATTTCTCCATGCCCTTTGTTTTAGCTATAGCTCTAATTGAGTTCGTCCTTTTCTTTTAGCATCCAAATTGCTTGCTTTCCTCTCAAAGTCAGCTCCTTCGTCTTCATCCTGGTTTGTGTGTCGTCATCATCGAATGCAAGACTCAGAATGCAGAAGTAATGGATATAACTGATACGACACATTCCCTGCTTTTAATATCTGAAGAATTAATGCAACAGGACACAGCTGATCACTTAGAAAGACCTGTGAGGCAACTGTTCCAATACTTATGCTCACATCAGATAGGGAGATGAAACTCTAAAAGTGCTGAACTTCTTAGCTGGTAAAACATCTATGTGTTGAATCACCCAATAATAAAATGTGACATTCTGTAGTTTTGTCACATATTCATCTTTTAATCATATTCGTATATGTCTTGACTCCACAGCCAACAGAGCAATTTTGTCTTTACTGTTCCAATACTTTTGGAAGGCACTGTATATAAAAGTTAGATAAAGAGTATCATAGGCATCCACAAACAAATGATTCCAGACCTTTACTCAGAGCTAACTTCCATGTCAATGAATTTAAAGGTGAAGTTTGTGCAATAATAATAATAATAAAAAAAAATACAATAATAAAATAAAGTACATTCACTTAACATAGTTTATTGTTCGTTGACTACTATAAGTAGGCACCATCAAATCATTTAGGGCCAGATTTACTAAAGAGGGCAAATTAGCATTAGAGCACAATTCCATAAAAGCGCAGATGGGAGGGGAAAATTCTGTGTGTGATTTACTGACAATTGTGCACATTAAAGAACACAGACGCAGCCAGATCATTTCCATAATGACCAGAGCAATCGACCAAGAGCAGTGCAAATTCCCCCTTCTTTAAGACATGCTTTTCTGGGGTGTTAAATTATTGCGCAAATACAGGTAATTTGATGAGTGCAAACGTTAGTACATCACATTGTGTGATTCATTTTAATACTCTCCTCCCATAAATTTTGTGTTTTAAAGGGAAACTCCTACAAATGCATATTCAATCATATCAGGCACAAAAATAACTATGTCCACGCCTTTTCAGCACCAATTCTTCACTGCATCGTTAGTAAATCCTGACAGTACCATTTTAACGCCAAAAGACAGTTTGCACTGGCACAAGCTGTTAGTAAATCTGACCCTTTAAGTGGTCCGCTCAAATCTGTTAATCTCTGTCCAGTTCAACCAATAGCGAGAGTTTGGGGCGTGGCTACTGCAGCAGGCTGAGACAGAGGGTGTTTAGCCAGTATGGCTGATGCGTTAGGAAAAGAAATTCAGATTTGTTTACAGAAGTGTAAGCCAAAATTCGAAGACTTGACAAAATACACAGAGAGAGACAACAAGGGTAACAAAGGTAAACAATGGCAATGCTTTTACAAAATGGAGGAATTTGATGGAATGTTTGGATTTCAGTCGAAACTTCAGTCCAGACATGAGGAGTTTCTTCTGAACAGGTAAGCTAAGCTCAATTTTTTTTGCCAAACATGTTGACACTTTACCAGTAAAGCCCAGATAACATAGTAAGATATTGTAAGAATAATCACAGCTGCAAATGTTGTTTGAAAATATGCTTTATTTTTTTGTAATTCTGCTAAGTGCCACTAGTAGCACTTTTTAGTGAATTAAAGTTTTCCTCACTGTTGTTATAGTGTTATGTGCCATTTATGTTATGTTTATGCTATATTTTCTTAAAATTAAAGGTAATGGTTTGATATTTGATTGTACTGTATAATGCAAATACATCTGTATATGCTCAGCATACAGTATGTATCCAAAAACATTTTAGGGCCACTGCATATGATGACTCTATTGGCCATTAAAAGAAATCACAGACCATGATGAAGACAACATTTTGTTCAGTATTGAAGTGGATTAAGAGCATCAGCTTCTCAGTCTCTCTTCCTCCCTTTCACTTGATGACTTGTATAAAGCTGTTGTGCAGTTGCACAATGAGAAAGGAAAGCATATTTTCATCTGTCATCTTTCAAAGTGAAAAAGATATGCACATGCAAACAGCTACATTTCTTTTCCCTCTTTCTTTCCGTCTTTATGTTTTTCCATTCAAGAGACAGTGTGCTTTGTAATAACAGTCATTTACTCACACAGTTTGAGCTCTTTTTACCTTAAACACTCCCTTCCCCCCACACAATCTCCGATGAATGATTCCTCACCAGGTGATGTTATCAAGGTCTCTGCAAGGTTTCAGCTGCACCTGCTACGGAAACCCACAGTGCTCAGTCACAAGGTCTGTGACAGAGAGACAGACAAGATAAATGAAAAGAATGTGTTTGAGACATTTTCAAAATTTATTTAAGGCAGCTTTGATAACATATCTTAAGAAGCTTCAGAAGACTGGAAATGTAGCCATTCCTGTGAATTTGTAGATCAACAGGAGTCAGCTTTATTGTCATAAGTTCATTAAAGGCTCAAGAGTAGTGTATTCTGCTAATCAATATCCGTCTAGATCGTTCTCATCTCATTTATATTATTACGTGTGTAATAATCTCTTTTAGGAACATGAGACTGGGGATCTCATATTGATTTCCATGTCAGATTATCAGTGAGATTAGAGTGTATATTCAGGGAGAGGGTACAATGGGCCAAGATGATCCAAAGCAGCATTTCAGCACTTTCATTAATAATAAAAAATGTTTGCCACTTTCTTTACCAATCCATTCCATTTCCTGATGCTCCAATTCAGTTTGAGGGTTCACTCTTCTCCAAAAGCACAATTTAATCCCGTTGTTCTAGCAATGCTCAGATTACAATCCTGGCTGATATCAATAAACCAATAGCTATTTTCATGTTATGACCCATTTTAATATTTAAAATTTACATTTAAATATAAAAAAGGTGGAAATTAGCATTCACAGTTAAATATCCAGTATTATTCTAGTACTTATTTTAGTTTTTATTAATATGTGTTATTAATAATAATTATGAATGGTCTTTTTTAACAGTTTTAATAATAATAATAATAATAATAATAATAATAATTCATTACGTTTATATAGAGCTTTTCTAGACACTCAAAGCGCTTTACATGGACGTGAGGAATCTCCACCACCGGCTGCACCACCACCAATGTGCAGCATCCACCAGGATGATGCGACGACAGCAATATTGCACCAGAACACCCACCACACATAGCTTATTGGTGGAGAGGAGACAGAGTGATGAAGCCAATCAGTAGATATGGGGATGGTTGGGTGGCCATAATTGTCAGAGGACAATAAGGGAATTTGCCCAGTAGGTTACATCCCTACTCTTTTTCGAAAGGACATCCTGGGATTTTTAATGACCACAGAGAGTCAGAACCTCAGTTTAACGTCTCATCCAAAGGATGGTGCTTTTTGGCAGTATAGTGTCCCCATCACTACACTGGGGCGTTAGGACCCACACAGACCACAGGGTGAGCACCCCCTGCTGGAAACACTAACACCTCTTCCAGCAGCAACCTAGTTTTCCCAGGTGGTCTCCCATCCAGGTGCTTTTCATTTAAATTCTAGTTTCATTTTAAGTAATTTTGTTACATGCTTTTTTCCCTTATCTATTAGTTGTTGTTTTTTTAATATTTCAAAATATTTGTAATTTATTTTTGTCAGTTCTAGTTTTAGTTTTAGTTTTAATCTAGTTTTGATTTATTTAGTCATTTAAGTACTTCAACTTACTTTCTATTCTAAGGTTTGTTTAGATTAAGTTTTTCGTCTAATATTTATAATTTATTTCAGCTTAATTTCAATGAACAAAAATGTGGTTACACTTTATTTTAAGGTATCCTTGTTACAGTGTAATTATACATTTAAGTACTGAGTAATATTAATTAACTGTGCTTACAATATGGTTAGGATTAGGGTTTGGTTTAGGGTTCCTTGCATGTAGTTATGCATAATTTATTGTTATTACAATAGCACGTACATGTAACATGTAACGGACACCTTAAAATATGTTACCAAAAATGCTTTTAATTGTTTTAATTTTAGTTAATGATAATAACACTGAAATGGACCAGTACTAACATGTTTAATATTGTCAGATAACTACTGCAACAGCATGCGTTTAATAGAACATAAAAAATAAGCATTATTTTCAAAACAATGATAGACTTTTGAGTCAAAATTGTTTTCAAAATGATAGTAAAATACCTCTAGAGCTGAAATCAGAATGTCAAAAATAAATGCTAAATATGAACAAGTGAACCTACCCTATGTAAACCACAGAATTTGCTTTCCTTGAGTGCATTTTTCTTATAAATTGCTTTTTTTAATACATAGTGTTGTATTATAATAAAATACCCACCAAAAAAACAAAACAAAAAACAAGACAACCTGTATCAATCTTGTTAATCAAATGCATATAATATGTTTTTATATAATGTAATTGAGCACATTGGCAATATTCACAGGGGCTGAGTTGATAATATAACCATTAACTCTGGCGGCTAGATATAAATTGGTTCATGTCTGTCAGACAAGGACACCTATAGAAATGAATATGAGTGTTTGATTTATAGAGTGAGCTGCTGACCAGTGGTAACTGTAATTAAAAGTTATTAAAAGTTTCCACATATACGGCATACTTTTACCACAAAAGAAAATTCAAGGCACTACTGCTAGAAGCAATATTAGAGCGAGGTGAATGAGAACAGCTGGTGAGATAGGATGTATTTTTATAGTAATTTAATTAGAAAGAAATAAGAACAGAGAGACCAGCCCTCATCTGCATCCAAGACAACCTTCACTCTCAGAGGAATATGAGTTCAAACACAAACAGCTTTCCAACTTTTAGCATTTTCAGCAACGATGGTTCAGGGGAGTTATTTTATTTATCCCATAACCAATGCCAGTAAATAGGGTTTGTGACGTATCAAGCTGTAACACAAGAAATTGCATAATGATGTCCATGCCATTTATTTTCCTGGTCAGATATATTAAACAACTACGTCACACACATTTTTTCACTGATATCGGGTATTGGTCATGGATGTCATGTATGAAAAACATCAGTATATGTGGGATTAAAGAGCAACCTATATAAGCCACTGTTTAGTTACATGCGCACACACAGTATTGTAATTGCTTCCCACGTTAATCTGATGCCCCACTGCCTTGCTGTTCCATCCTCTGCATGACTACATTCTTTATCAACTCCAAAACACAACAGCCACACACACCCACATGCACAAACCTGACTTAATTCTTAGGGGATATAAATATAGAACAATAACACAGAAAAAAAAATGTGTGTGTTAGCATTTCCTGTAATGGTTTATGAAAGACTAGATATCACAAGGACTGTGTGAGAGTGGAGTTTCTTTGTGTCTGTGTTTGTATGAGTGTGTTTCGATAGTCCTGAATGAAGAGGACAGAGCAAGGCCTTCAAACACAGCCTTGCGGATGATCTTCAGAAGCAATAAAGCAATCCTATTAACCTACTGCCCTTTAGTCATACAATCTCCTGATGCCCTGATACAGCCACAGCTTTCATTGTGTAATGCACAAACACACACATATACACACACTCTTATATACAAACACAAATATAAACACATGCTTGTGCACTGTATTCATTTTTATGTTATTGTTAAAATAAGTGTCCTTTTCTCATGTGAATTCTCATGTATGTATATAGTGACAGTCAGGGTTAAAATGCATGGGATTTTCGAGGTCGGGGAATATGATCTTGGTGGTCAGACAAACTACTTCCACAAAATGATTTCCAGATTTGTTGATAAGATGCCTTCAGATCGGCAGTTATCTTGGCTCAGTTGGTGCTCTGGGCAAGATAAGACACACATTATACAGTATAGCTATAGGCCTATACTCTACAGATTCCATCCAGGCTTGGTCACGAGTAGGTAATGAATACAGACGCAACTGGGAGGGAGGTAACTTTATGGTTATTGACACAGTTTAAGGTTAAAATTGTGGTGATCTAAAACCTGAAAGAAATATTTCTGCTGTATTTCAACTGTGCCCTTGAGCAAATTACTTAATCCCAAGTTCATTGGTTTTGCTGGACTTTAATAACAAAAGATAATGTTACCATATGTTGTAGGTTTTTATGTAAAAGCACCCCAGGTTGCAGAAGACTGATAAAAAGTTCCAACAGTGTTGTCTAAACCTCTGCTTTGATCTATAAATTTGCTCCAAAATAATACACTGCTAAGCACTACAGGTGTTTGATGTTTTTGCTATACTATAAACAGGAAATGATATGCTAAGGCTAATCTTTATGGAAACGAAAGTGTGCGTTTGTACATTGTAATAAAAATAAATAAATCAGTGAAATTTTCAATAAAAAAAAAACAAAAACAAGAATCAGACCATAAAATACTGTAGAAATATTTTATGTTTTATGGATATGAGTTAAATACAGTGAAAAACTGTATAGTACATTTCATTAACTGATATAATGTTAATATATTTGAACTTTTATAAAACATTGATGCTCTATCACCTGTGTTTTTTGGTGGTAGTCAATCAAAAGCTCTAACAAGAGCTTTTCACAAGTAACACAAATCAAAGCTCATCACAGGTAGCTTTTCCACAAGCTGAAGTAAATATAATTATATAGAAGGTACACACAGTGTCAGGCATACAAATACAAATTAATAATCATTAATTCAGCAACATAAGATGTAACATAAAACCCTAATGTACATAACTGATATTTTTTTAAAAAAAATGTATTGCAATAAAAACCCATCAAATGTGAAGTGTCTCATGGGAAATTCTGGGAATGTCAATTTATATTTTTTTATGTAAATGTAACAGTATTTTACTAGCATTTTACATGAAATGTCCCATTAGATTAACCTTTTTTTTTTCACTGTACAGAAAAAGGGAAATTACAGTTTTTTGAGATCAGTTGTTTATATTCACGCAGTGGACAACTGTCAGTGTGTTTATGTTACAGATTATGCTTTACTGTCAATTACTAGCCTAATACTTGAGCTGTCAGCTTTGTTTCATTATTGATATAAAACAGCAAAAAGGGGGTATTGTGAGGTCAGAGAGCGAGGTAAGTATTTGGATGTTGGAATGAATGCAAAGAGATACTAGAGAGCGGTTGGTCTGAGCGGATAAAAGCAAAACAAGTCACTAATATGCAATGATATGATAAGTTACTGATACGCAATAAAACAATTTATTTATTTTTTAATCCACATCTCCGCTTAATACAATAATTAAGGCATTTTTAGGATGAGTTCCCAAGAAAGTATCCTGGGAACCTGGAAAAATTCAGTTTGATGAGCAATAATGCAAGTTAACAATAATTCAATGAACCAAGCAAATTCAGAGAAATGTAAAAGAAAGAGACAAAGAGGGAATCCAGAACAGAGCAAAACAAGGCAGAGGTCAGAGTTACTATGGAAACGAATTTGTGAGAATGCCTGATGCATTTCGAATACACATGCTCACACATACAATCTGAGGGTATATCCTCACGCATAGACATTCACACCCACCCACACACCCACACACCCACACACGCACACCCACACACACAGACACAGACACAGACACAGGCCCATCCCAACCCTTCCTTGCAATAGAATAGCTAATGCCAAGGGATGGGCCTTATTGTCTGAGACACATTTCATTGTCTATGGTTTGATATTATTCTCTAGGATCTACAGATCCTCATATTTTACGTATAATTAAACCTTAAAGAGCCAACCTGTTAACATTTACATTTGAAATTTAAATTCTGTCTAATGCACTCATGTCAAAGTGAGTTACAAGAGAGTGTGCAGCTGAAAATAGAAGTGCAAGACCTCATATGTGAAGTGCACATGTGAATAGTAGAGAAATTTCAAATAAAATTACACCTGCTAGGGCTGTTCAGACAATAACTGTCACGGTCTCTGTGCTGGGCACACAATAGTCACACGACGAAGAAGGTTGAAGATAATAATCCATTTAATATAATTCAAAGATGAAGTCCAACACGCACGCACGCAATAACGACAAACTAGAACTCAATGGACAGGAACTAATATAGGGCAGATGACGAGGGGCAGACAGGTGAACACAATGAAGGTGATTAACTAATAATGAGACAATGAACTAATGAGAATAGGAACAGAACCAAATATGGGCAAACAGGAAAGGAACACAGGCAGACGACAAAACATGAGTCCAACGGGTTGTGACAGTTCACCCCCCTACCGGAAGGCGTGACCTTATGCCATGGAACAAAGGGAGGGATGGAGGGGGACTTAGGAGGAGGATAAAGGAGTGGATGTGGGATGGTGACAGGGGATGGGGAAAGGCTGGCAGGAAGGCAGGCAGACAACCTTGGAGGAGGTTCGGGCGGAGGACGGACACCCGGGAGGAGGACAACGACTAACAGAGCCCAGGGTGGAGATGGAGGAAGGAGCCAGGGAGGAAACAGGAGGAGCCAGGGCGGATCAGATGGAGGGAGGAGCCAGGATGGAGACAGGAGGGACTTGGAG
Organism: Tor tambroides; assembly: GCA_021397915.2. Taxonomy (NCBI): domain Eukaryota; kingdom Metazoa; phylum Chordata; class Actinopteri; order Cypriniformes; family Cyprinidae; genus Tor; species Tor tambroides. Next base: position 29,826 of record JAFVLL020039293.1, on the reverse strand, counting down.
CAGGAGGAGCCAGGAGAGACCCAGGCCGCAGCCATGATGGCAACCCACGGTGGAGCCGACGGATGGAGGAGCCATGGTGGAGGAATGGCCGCCGACTCCAGGGGGCCGATCAACAGCAGCGGAGCAGGTGGAGGTGGAGGTGGAGCCCGAGGCGGCGACAGAGAGCCGAAGAGCCAGGATGAAGCAGAGGATCCGGAGGGCCAAGGTGGAGCCAGAGGCTTCGGCGACTGAGGTGTAGGCGGAGATCCGGAAGGCCGCGGCGGAGCCAGAGCGACAGAGGACTGAGGTGGAGCTGGAGGGAAGGAGGAGCCCAACGGAGCCAGAGGGACGGAAGGACAGAGCAAAGCTGGAGGAGTGAAGTCCCAAGGTGGAGGTAGGGGGACGTCTGACCAAGGCGGAGCCGGAGGAATGAGGGAGCCCGGCGGAGTTGGTGGACTGATGGGCTCCGGTGGAGACGAGGGAGCTGGAAGCCATGGTGGAGCCGCTGGGTTGCAGGACCGAGGCGGAGTCTGGGCCTCGAAGGCTGAAGGCGGAGTCGAGGGATCCTCCAGACTCAACGCTAACGGAGCTGGAGCTGGAGATGGGCAGACCAGCGGCGAGCCCATGCCACCGATGGTGAGCAGAGAGACTGGCGAAATTCAGCGAAGATGGCATTGAGAAAGGGAACAGGTCTATAAGAGGTGGTGGGAGAGGGAGGTTGAGTGGGATATATTGCTAATCCGACAGTGTTGATGAAGGTTGAGTGAACAGTATTTCCTTATCCAAGTCAATTAACAGTCCAGAGTCCAGTGTGAGCTCACCCTCAGCGGTGGCGCCGTGGGCAGGGCTTTCCATAGCCCCCGCGATCTCCACAGCTGTATCCATCCTCGCTTGTGCTGTCAGCTCTCGCACCTGGTCAGACACTTGGGGCTCAGGGGCGATCGTCAGCCCTGTCGCTCCTGATGGCGATGGCTCAACGACTGCGGCAGGCTCTGGCTCTCCGTCTGTGGTGGGCTCTGGTAGCTCTGCGCCGTGGGGTGGAAGTTGACTGGGCTCTGGGTCCAGAGTGGGGCTGGTGTCGTCTTCCGCGCTGTCCACGGTGAGTTTCGATTTGCAGGACACCAGTACCCACTCGATGAATGCGGCGAGGCTCTCTCGAGGACCATCCCCAGACAACTGCTCTCGTGTGGTGTTGTTCAATCCAGCTCGGTAGAAAGTGCAGAGGCAGTTGCCCGGGTAGTGCGTGTAATTTGACAGAAACACAAAGTCCTCGGTATGGTCCTCGAGAGAGCGGTCCCCCTGCTCCAGCAGGAGGACAGCAGGGTTCATCCATAACAAAAAATAAAAACTGACAAAAACGGAAAACAAAACGAGGGGAAAAACGCTGCTATACTTTCCTTTATTGGTCGGTTATTCTGTCACGGTCTTTGTGCTGGGCACACACAATAGTCACACGACGAAGAAGGTTGAAGAGAACACAATACACACCACCCCACACACACACACACCACACCACACCCCCCACCCCCACTTGTTTCGCTATCCTTGTGGGGACTCTCATAGGCGTAATGGTTTTTCTACTGTACAGACCGTATTTTCTATCGCCCTACACCAACCCTACACCTAAACCTACCCCTTACAGGAAACTTTCTGCATTTTTACATTTTCAAAACACTTCATTCTGTATGATTTATAAGTTTGTTTACCCGTGGGGACCTTAATTTAGGTCCCCACCGTGACAAGTCCCCATGAGTCTGTGTGTATTCAGGTTTAAGTCCCCCCCGGAGGGGGGGGTTTGTGGGGGGCGACGACACATGGACACAGATGGACGGACGGACGGACACACACGCACGCACACACAAAATAACCAACAAACTAGAACTCAATGGACAGGAACTAATATAGGGCAGATAACGAGGGGCAGACAGGTGAACACAATGAAGGTGATTAACTAATAATAAGACAATGAACTAATGAGAACAGGAACAGAACCAAATATGGGCAAACAGGAAGGGAACACAGTCAGATGACGAGTCCATTGGGTTGTGACAATAACACTGTGCTGCTTCTTCATTGTTTTGTAAACCTGCACTAGATGGATTGTTGCATTTATCACAAGCATTTATGATTAAAAAAAGTATGTGTCATGTATTTAAATTAGTACTGTCAAAGGATTAATTGTGATTAACCGCATCCAAAATAAAAGTTTTTGCTTACATAATATATGTGTGTGCACTGTGTATATTTATTATGTATATGGAAATACACACACATACAGTATAGGCTATATTTTGAAAATATTTACATGTATATATTCATATAATTTATATTATATATAAATATATTTAATATATAAGCATAGCATTTTTCTTAAATATATACATGCATGTGTGTGTGTGTGTGTGTGTACTTATATATACATAATAAATATACACAGTACACACATATATTATATAAACAAAACATTTTATTTTGGATGCGATTAATCGCGATTAATCATTTGACACCACTAATATATACATAATAAATATACACAGTACACACATATATTATATAAACAAAACATTTTATTTTGGATGCGATTAATCGCGATTAATCATTTGACACCACTAATTTAAATATATTTTTAATTACATATTTGCAGTGATGAAGCTGCAGTTTAGTACATTTATGTATTAACTTTAGATCATCAAAAAAGTGCACTACTGTATAGCACAAAAAATATTAAAACAATAAGTAAACTTTTAATTTGACCTCATTACCTTTGACCTTTGAAGTTAATGTTTAAAAAGTGTAGTTTATTTTATTTCAATAATATTATATTACCTGCATGATCAGTTTTTTTTTTTTTTTTTTACTTTTATGACTTAAACATTAAATGCAAATACTTCACAAGGGTAGGAACAGGAATACATAAAACATACAGAGACACACAGAAACTAAGATTTTATTGATTGCCACAAACCTTACAGCTGTATTGCTAAAAAAAATAAAAAAAAATAAATAGATTTCATAGTACAACTTCATAGTATACGTAGGATGCACAAATAAGCAATTAACACTTAAAGAAAAAAGTATGTGATAGAACTAACACATTAAAAAAAAAAACTCTGGGAAAAGAAGCTGTGAGTAGGTCTCAGTGACCCGTGTTTAGTACCCTCTGCAATAGTGTGGCAGCTTGTTGTGGCGGCCCACTTGAGCAAAGGTCACAACCGGTATTATTTTCACAACAGTGTCTGCACCCCACATCACCCCACCCCACCGCACCACACAGTTCCACGGTAATTACACACTGCTTATCCCGTCATGCTTTCATGAAAAGCTATTGTACTCCGCTAAGAAACAAAAACACAAGGATCCACACTTACCTACATATCTAAAATATTTTATGCCCATATTTTAACCATAGTGCAGTTTGCAGGCCTAGATCAATGGCCTCAGATACACTCATTCCTGCAGCTCAAACGCCAGAGTATTCCATCTGCAACACCAAGGTCATGGGTAGGATTCACATTGAATGTATAAACTGATCAAATGGTATACAGCTGAGAAAGTTGAGACTTGAATGAAACAAAATGAAAAACTCTATAAAGTCACCTGAGCTATAAAAGATCTGAGCAATAAAATATTGGGGCATTTCTCCCTTTTTTTAAGCACTTCCTGTATTAATCTCTCTTCACTCCTCCATCTCAGACAACAATGCCAATCCACTATTTCTCTCTACTTTTGTTCTCTCCTCTCCCCTCTTCTTTCATGTGTTACAGCACTTGTCCTTGAGTTGAGTTCTGTCAAACATGGCCTAGATTCAATTCTTACTCCAACAACAGCCCCTCACACACATACACACACCATTTGCATGCACAGTTCTGTCCTGAAATAACTTCCAAGGTAAATGAGATGCTAAATAATTGAAAGAGAGTTACCTCAAACAGCTGTACCAACAGAAAAATGAATAGAAAATGGGGAAACCTTAAAGTCAACAGGGAATTAAAGCCGAACCTATTTACTGTATTAATACACATTCCTGATATGTGTTACCCGATTTCACGAGAAAATGAAACTATTTTGCAAGTTAGATTTACAATTTAAAAAGTAATAACTATTACAGCCTGAAATGATTTATTTTTGACAGAAAACACCAAGACAACACTTTTTCTTATTGAATATCTCATTTCACCACATCATTTTATAATATGGATGTAAAAAGGGTTGTGAATGCCATTTAATCAGAAATTAATAGACCCTTTTTCTGTTAGTAAACATAGTGACGTTTTTCTGTGGGCGGAGCTTAGCTGGAGGCAGAAAGATTCCACTGACCGCTTCACTAACGCTATCTATGGAGTCTGTTTAGCTTGTTTTTTAATAATAACTGGAGACATTCCGATTTTACCTGCATATGTAAGGTATAGATGCACTGTCCAGGACCGCGATTGTTATTTGAAAAGGTTAACTTTAACAGACGAAACCAGATTGGCCGATCCGCACACGCTGTTACTCAAAGGATGGACGATCTGACAGGATTCCCTCCGGCTGAGTGACTCACATCTAAGGTGTCGGCTATAGTAAAGACAAACTCTACACAGTGTCTACACAGTCTATCTAGTCATGAAGATGTATATATATTTCAATTTCAGCAGGCAACTATTTTTACAGCTACATTATTATTCCAGCCACAATTAATCACAACAATGTATATACAATTACATATGATTAAGCATATAAATCGTCAGTTTGTTGTTTTACACACATGCACACAGACATTATTTCATACAGGACATAGTGAGATCGATGCATAAGAAATCTTTAGACGAGCCCATAACAACAAAAGACAATACTTTATTTAACCTTTTCTGATAAGAAGTGTGCGCTGCAAATGCGAGCATTTTTGACGATAGCTTTTGTCCAGTCGTTTTATCTCGTTTCACCACAGCTGTCGTCGGGTTTTTGTCTGGCAGTGGCATCAGGTATGCCTTAAAATTTCAAATTGGAGCCTCTACAACATCGATTCGGGCACCCAACATCACAACAAGATGATATTTTAAGCTCCTTATCTGCGCTGTTTTGAATTGGCCGCCTCCAGTTTTCCCTTTGTTTTGCCTCCAGCTAGCGCTGTGACGTAATTGTGACGTCGGCCCTAAAAGGGTCTATAGAGGACCTATAAGTTCCTATATGAGTGTGAAGTATGTGAAGTATGACTTTTTTCTTCTCAAATGTGAATATTCGGAATGTAACTTAAATTTCCAAAAAGAAACATACAAATATATATATATATATATATATATATGCTTGCCTGAAATTGTTATTTTTTTAATAAATTTAAAAAAATGATTTTGGCTAGCAACTGAATAATTAGCTCAGATAAGGAAAGAAAACATGTTGTTCTGATCATTCCAAAATACGTAAAAAGCCTGTCATTAAAATGATTGGCTGCTATAATCAGCGGAAGGAATGCGTTGTCACTCTCAGTCAAAAGGCATCTGTGGCCAGTCGCTAGCAAGTATTACATTTGTCAGAGGGTTTTGTCTGCATTTATTACAGTACATTAAATAAAAGAGCCACAGTGTCAGATATAGTTTTGTTCTTTTGACCACATGGGATGCAAACGCTATTCACTAGCCTAATTGTTTTCAGAACACTGCATTTTAATATAAATTCAATTTGCAACTTGAATGGAAACAACCATGTTGAGCCACTCAAAGAAGTATCTCAGAGCGACATTGTTTGCATTCTTCTGTGAAATCAACTTATGAATGACTAACTCAAAGTTGAGAAAGTTAGAGAACGTATTTCAACAAATAATTCACATTTATGTCTGTCACCTTCAGTAATACAGCCACTGGTCCAGGAAATGATGATGAACCTAACAATTAGAATAGACAATAAACAACTCTCACAGCTGTCAGAGAAGACAGAAGGCAAATTACAGCTATTTACCTTCTAACACCAGAGAATGATTGGTGTTGTCTAAAGTCTGACAGAGCTCCAAACACCAGCGCTTAATAAACAGGAAAAGCATCAGTAAAGCACACACATTTCCCTGTAGACGCATGCATACAAACTTTACTCACTGTCATTTTGTTTCCTTGCCTGTCAAGGACTTCAGTACTCTACTCTGTTGATCCTATTTGTTTGTAAGATATGCATACGAAGTACGCACACACACAAACAAAACATACCGTGCAGAGAACACATACTACATTGCACATAATCCTTACATTGCAAGACCATAGCTAGAACTTTCCCACCATAATGAGCTCAACAAGTCTGTGAACTCTAATCACAGGCAGCACACTAAAAATGTGCCAGAACAACAAAAACGGCCAACAAAATGTGCTGCGCAAACTTGCAAAATTATTCAGTTTGAAATGCAAATGTTTGAGAGAAATCTATGGGTATGTGTAATGAATAGAACTCTATTTTGAGACAACATGAAAGAAATGAGACCAAGCGCTGTGCCACATAAGCATTCTGTAAAATAGTAATGGAGAGGAATCCAGAGACATTTTAATGAGAGGAAAGACTAAAAAGTAGAAGTGGATATACTCAAGACTGGCAAAGAGGCTTAAAAAAAACTTTAGCCAAACACATGCACATAAAACTTCAACTCATAAATTAAAAAGACTTCTTAAGCAGAAGTCATTATGATAAATGCAAAAATCCCTCAGACCTCGTTTAAACACTCATCTGGGTGATCTGATCACAAGTGGACAGCACTAACTACTAAGAAAAAACACTGATTTTTAGATTTGACCCATATCAAGTCATAGAAAACATTTCTACAGATCTCAATTTAGCATAGATCCTACTAAATCTAACATTTGGAGACTTTATATATTTAATATACTGTACAATTCTTTTCCGTATATCTTGAGATACACTACAGTGATGGACTGTGGATTGTGATGTATTTAGTGATGTGCTAGATTTGATGGTTGCAGTCATGAGAATACAAAAAAAAAAAACTTTATTTAATATAGATCATAAACACATGCAGTTGAATTTAACATTTAATTTCCAGCAACGCCATGCATTTCAAAAAGTCATGGTTTATTGCCATTTTTTAACACAATAGATTTTTAAAAAAATATATCTATAAAGTGTGTGGTCAGCTGTTATAGGCCACTATTTAATTATTTTAGGTTTGCATAACCTGAAATAGTTAAATAGCGGCCTATAAAAACTGTTTTTTTTTTCTTTCTAAAAAATGCTTTAATCCAAATCAAAATAGTTTTACAATGAACACACAATTTCATCCAGAAGTCTAACAACACTAGTGAAAATGCGATATTATCAACAATATAACAATCTGAGTAAAAAGTCCAAAAAATTGGCATGCATTTTCTTTGTATTTGGTACACGCCCTCCTCTTGCTTTATGACAGCATGTACTAGAGCTGGCATAGACTCCAAAAGTGTGTGCCAAACCTGAGCTAAGTTATCTCAGCATGATTTGAGAATAGCCTACAGAACATTCAAAGGAAACCAAGGAAATCTGACCTTTTGTACAAAGGAGTTCAAAAACATTTGACACTCAGTCTCAAAAAATTGAGTGCATTTGATTAGTGGTCCACAAATAGTGCAGAAGTTCTGGTTCTTTTACAGATGTACATGGAAGAAAAAGATCATTGATTTTCAATGTGGTCTCAGACTCAACTGTACTCTATTTTATATATAAACACTAAACAGGACCTTTGAGGGGCTGAGTTGAATATACCCTACAAAGCCCACATTATGCGGAAAAACTTGTATGTTAGAGTAAAGCTTGGAGATTATTTGAACCACTTTTAAGGGGAGAACATACTGTATGAGACATTATTTTGCAGTGTGGTATATCACAGCTAAAATGAAAAAAGATATCCCTTAAAAACACCAATAAGACACTGACAGGTACCAGGAACAGAGTTTTAAATTTCACTTTTAATAAGAGCTCCTTACAGATTACACACTCTGCCCTTTTTAATATTTTCCTTGTGAACTATCCAGCTAAAATAACTCTGGCTCAGTAATTTAACAAAGTAATTCCATGCACACTTGAGGCTATGAACAGAGTGAAACAAAATTAAGTGAGGTTTATTGGAGCTTGCACATTCCTCAGTGTTTGATGGATGTCACTGTTATAGATGAGAAACTTGTTATGATAGATGGTTCAGGAGAATCCAGGCTTCATTTGAGATGAGGAACATAATTGAGGAGGTAGAGAAACTCTCTCTGCTAAAGTTGACAATGACAGTATTCAAACTCCGAAACCAAGTGTTATGCAATTTAAAGCCAATCTAAGTTTTCCAAATTATTCATGGAAAAAGTTTCAGATATATATTTGGTTGAGTGTGTTCATCTATCAGGCCCCCTGTCCTCAGCAAATAGCTTTCTTAAATAATAAGATGTGAGAGATGAATTTAAGGTTAAGTTTAATTAAACTAAAGTTTCTAGGAAAAATGGGTTTGGTTATGCAAACGGGATGATTAATAATCTTTGGGAAGAATAATAAAAAAAAAAAGCTGAATTTGCAGGAGGGCTTTGGGTCAGCATGAGGTGAGAGTCAGAGCGATGACTGAGAGGTGTTGCACACCCTGAGAAAGAGGGAAGAAGAGAGAGACAAAATAGGGCATTTAATTCTTTGGTAATTAGAACCTGTGGTTCAGCCTGGCTGACACTGCATTATGGGTACAACCTGCAGGGTCTCGTTGAATAAATGTGTTTGTGTAACAGTGACTTTCCAAATATGACAGCATGTTTTAAGACCTCATTATACAGGAAGTGAGCCTAGCTCCGTTTGAAGTCTGATTTTGCATTTCATCAAAGACCAGTAATGGACCTTTCTTAACCCTAAGTCACAGCCCCTTGGCTGTCAATCAAACCTAGCACTGGGGTCAGCCAGATGAACAGTTATTAATGGCCAGATTAATTATGGATCTGCTGCCTAATTATGAGAAGGACTGAGGAAACAAGGTCTTAACTTCCTCTCTCCATCTCTAATGAGAACATTTCCATTTTACTCAGCCACATATAAAGGAGAAAGAATAGGAGCATCCTCCAAGGCTTTCAACATGCACGCCAGAAGTTCAATTAATAATTTAGTTTTATTTATGTCTACATTTTTTATTTCCACCTTTCTGCATTTCTTCCTGTTGTCTGCTTTGCTTTCTTTCTGTCCTGGTCTTTATTGACTTAATGGCACTTTAGAGTGGGGTCCAATAGTTAATATTATAACACATATATGGATTCACATCAAACCAAGTCATTCGGTGATGTCATTCATTAGCTTACACAACCAGAAGACACTGTACCGTATACACACATATAGTAGGAGCCATAAGTCTGAAACCATGTTGAAATTCATGTAAATTTTGAAATTTTTAAAATCAATTTTTAATCTAAACTCTCCATACTATAAAGCTTAGAATTGTCAGCTTAAGATATTATATATACATACATATATATATATATATATATATATATATATATGTGTGTGTGTGTGTGTGTGCGTGTGACATTTTAAGCAGACAATTCTAAGCTTTATAGTATCAAGAGTTTAGATTAAAAGTTTATTTTAAAAGTGTACATGAATTTCATCATGGTTTCCTATATATTATAAGTTTAACAACTGATGTCTGTGAAAATTTGTGAAAAGAACATGAATTTCAGAATGTCTTGGTTGGCATGTTTGCTATTTACAATAATGACAGCAGCATTTGAGTTCACATAACATGAAGTTTGCACAAAATATGATCACGTTATTTAGCAAGAGTTTAGCAAGGAAATCATACTCGGTTACTAACGTAACCTCGGTTCCCTGAGATACGGGAACGAGTACTGCGTCTGCTAAGGTGCTTATGGGGAAAAACTCCCTTTTTCTCCATTGACTGAAGCCTTTCAGTAATGCAGTGTAACTGCATGGCCATTGGTTTGTGCAGTGAAAATAAAAAATGAACCAACGGCTCGGCAGCGGAGCCTATGGATCCATAGGATCCTCAGGTTACTTCGACTGAAGCGACGACTGAGTCGTGCAGCTACACAGCCCGGCCAGGTGCCTGAGATCGAGGACCGCCATCCTTTTTTGGGGATGAGGAAGTAATGGCTGTAGAGCCCGACTCGCTCTGAGCTGGTGGAACCATCTCTGCAGTTCCTTTTGCCAGTAAACTCATCACCTCGGAGCGCCGGACATGAGCGTCCGTGCTCTGCACTAAGGTGGAGACCATCTTTGAGCGAACTAAAGTGAGTAGCCTTGTTTAATAATCCCCAAAAACCCAATCTGACACTCCGGGGATGGCCTGCCAGGCCTTGGCACGTGTGACAAGGGGTTGGATTGGTTCAAGAGATAGGCCGCCTTGTGGGGACCCAACACTCATGATAAATGTCAGAGGAAATTTGGTCTCCTTTTTCTCGCTATAACAGCGGCTGGTTGTGTGGGCACTACTTGAATGGGCCCATGTGTTCACAACCGTAATTACAACAAACTCTTCCATCAGCACCCGGAATTAAATGGGGTTCTTGGAGGCATAAGAGAAGCTGTATTGCTTTGCTGGACTCAATGCTCTTGCAGCTTGAGCAGTCAGACACCGTGGGCATGGCCCAGACGCGTCCGACCTTGAAGCTGTCAGTGATAATAATCACTAGTGACAGCATTCTCTTTAAAGGGCACCTATTATGCAAAATCCCCTTTTATATGATGTTTGGATATAAATGTGTGTGCAGTGTATGAACACAACCACCCTACAATGATAAAAATCCACCCACTCCTCATTTTTTAAATCCCCTTTAAATCAAATCAGTCTCACTGGACAAGCCGTTTTGATTCTCACCGCAGTGTGACATCACATTTCGGAGGGCCGGGCCACGGGGGTTGGTTGACAGCTCTGCATTGCTATAGTTCCCGCCTTCAGCGATTGTATGCTGTCCTCCATGACTCCGCTCATTCTGGCGGGCTGTGTCGCCATAGGCTCGTGCAACTCCGCTGCCGAGACATTGGTTCATTTTTTATTTTCACTGCACGAGCCAATGGCCGTGCAGTTACACTGTGCTATCGAAAGGCTTCAGTCATCAAAGAAAAAGTAGTTTTTCCTCATAAGCGTTTTAGCAAACGCAGTATGAGTGAAGTATTGATAGGGACCTGATCTTTACAAACACTTTTGCATGATCACTGTCATAAATTTGCTGATTAGTGACTTAGAAATAGTAGTCCAGAATATAGAAATAGTAGTACAGAATATTTCTTCTTCATTTTATGTAATATCTTTCAATTTTTAAGTCGTCCAAAATCCTAGAACATTTACTGTTTATTTCCAGGTTTGTGTAATCATTGATATTGGTGTGGTATGAGTCCATATATGTGAGTTAATAAAAGCAAAATCTTCTCACACAGTAAAGTATTTAGTCTCTCTGTTGAGTTTGTACTAAACCTTGAATGCACTCCAATCCTCTCACGCACAACGGCATACAGAAATACAATGCTCAATGGAGCCGTCTTGCAAATATCAAAGAGCGAAAAGAAAAAAACAATACTGAACTATGTCTATTAAAGGTGTAAAAATACTTTAAAGCCAGTGGCACTGACAATACATTAAAATCCTCCTGAGACAAGACTGGCTCTAGTAAACATTGCTAATGAATGCAGTTTTACAGAAGTTAGTTGTGGTGAAAGCAAACAAACAAAAACAGTAAAGGCCAAGAGCAGTAGACATTTAATGACAAACCAATAGACCAACCATCATTATTTCAATGTTCATCTTCTCTTATCTGTAGTTTTACTAGTAAAACTTTGATTCATATTTAATACTGAGCTCTGGGCCCCTGTTCAGTTGATCAGACATCACATGCACTACAAAGCAAGATTCATAAACCCATCACATATAAGGCTATATGAACCCTATGGAGGACCACACAGTAAAGAAAATAAAAAAGTTGATGAAGACCAAAGCCTTAAAAACAAGCCGGCAGTGAAGTTCTAAATGTTTAGAAGAGTGAAGCCATAAAACACAACAGACCAGCATATATAAATAATTTATTTTATTTTTTTATTATTATTTTATTTTTCTGACTTCCATTTCCTTTCCAGTCCAGTATGCTTACTGGAGAGGGAGGGAGGGAGGAAGAAAGAAAGAAAGAAAGAAAGAAAGAAAGAAAATCTGAATTTGACTAAAATTCAGATTTATTCCCTTCTTAATCATTCTAACTTACCAATGTTTGATTCAGGTCTCAATCATTCAAAACAAAATGTATATTTATATATTTGTAGGCCTGACCAACTGGTTTTCTATGACAGTGCACAGTGCTCTGTTAATGAGATTACATGGTGTTATTATGAAATTATAGATATACAACTGAAATGCATTTGAAAACTTCTATCCATGACTATATAGGTCTAATCTTAAATAAAGTAAAAGACACATCTTTATCCTCCTCCTAGTTGAACAGAACAAAACACCTCTAGAAACAACAGTTCTTTTGTGTCCAAGTGTATGAAGTCATATATTGGTTTTACTCCAATCTGCATGTCTTTGACCTGAAATTACCATCTCTGGATATAATGTACAGCAGAAAGCCCTGAGAACAGGGTGTAGCTTTTTACCATGTCCAAACATTATGTACTGACTGATAAATTATGTCACGACAGAGCTAGTGTTAGAACGAGGAGCAGACGTCAGACTAGAGAAGACAGATCAAGTGTCTTTCTCATTCTCTTTGAGTGTGTGCTTGTCAAGAGCTTGAAGAGGAATGTTGGGATAGAAGAGAGCGTGCTAAATTATTCCCTTCACAGTTTTAATAGCTGCATGCTGAGCAGAACTGAATTAGGCATTAACTTTTTACAGATGACTAAGACAGCTGATACACATTACTTTGACTCAAAGCAAGAAATCTGAAACTGGCTTGTACCTTTGTAAAGTTAATGTATGGTTTATGAAACATGTTATGTTTTGTTCACCATGTTAATTTAATTCTTAGGTCACAAAACAATATTATTGTCATTTTAAATATTTTGCGATATGGTGAGTATTGTAATAACATATTGCAATATATTGTGATTTATTAATAAATATTGCAACACCATGCTGTATTGATTTTTATCCACCTGATCACATTATAGAGTATAGTATAAAATATTAAAATGAATTTTATTCCTTTTTTATTCTTCATGTAATTAATATTAAATTAAACTTGAAGATTTTAAAATTGACCTTTATACGCGTTGTGTTTTTTATAAAATAAAATAAAATAAAATAAAAATAAATAAATGCAATAAAAATAATGTGATATAAGAACAAGATTACTGGAATACATATTAGGGTAGAGAAAGTTTTTTATTCTGTTAACCGGCAGATGCTGCTGTGATCAGCTATATTTTTAAGCTCAAGGATGGAGGTCCTCCATGTGCCATTTCTAGATGTAATGTAATTATGTCAATATTTAACTTGATGTGCACATCATAGATTCTTACTCAAAAACAATTATTTTCTTTCTTACACCAAATGAATACAGCATGTGTTACACCATGGATAACAACACCGTGAGACAAATGTCAGAGTAAAAACTGAGTTAAAGAGAAAGACAAAATGGAAATTCTATAAACCCTTAAGTTGTTCCAACCATATATGTGATTCTTTCTTCTGGTGAACACAAAAGAGAATATTTTAAAGAATGTGGTTAACCAAACATTCGCTGGTCCCCAGTGACTTCCATGGTGTGAGGAAAAAAATATACCATGGACTGCATTCACACTGCCAGATATGCCAGTCAAGCAGCTTCAATCTAAAATCACATCAAGTGTCACATTAGTTCCATCTCCTCTCTGCCATCACAGTTCAAGACTGCTTAGTTAACAGCAGCAGATCTGAGAGAAAGTTGGTTGTTCAAATGTGTGGCTGCTTCAAAGCTAGATAAAAGAGAAATGGGATTATCACACTTTCAGGAAACCTCTAAAAATTCCCTCCAAGGCTAGAAAAATAAATAAGAAAAACACGTCTTGAAGCGCATCACAGAGCACCAATAAATCTGACATTTCTCCAAATGACCTTCATATTTGGTCCACATCCAGACCATGACAAAGCAAATGCTTATTAGGTGACATTTACCTGGAAAACTCGCCTGACGATAGCACTGCAGGAAAATGCAATTGCACATTCAGGAGAAGTTTGGCATGTAGCTTCACACAGACAAACTGGCAGATAAGATCCCTTTTAAATCTGCCTCTATTCAAAGCTCAGGCTCACAGGCTGCTCATGCACACACACGCATACACTCCTTGACTGAAGTGATTCCTATTCAATCACTGCCAAAATAGGAGAACTGCTCCAAATCCACATCCCTTGGTAAAAGAGGATACTATCCAAAACTGAATGCTAATAAATTGTTAATTGCTTTTCATATTATGCTTATTTTCAGTGCATTAGTGAGCAATATCTAATCTATTGCATTCTATATTATTCATATAGTATTAATATAATATATAAAATATTGAATCATACACTGATCATTGGCCATTAAACCTGTTCTGTTGAAGATTTTCTTAAATTTCTGTGTGCAATCTGTGCATTACTAGCATTGTCAAAGTCATTTTTAAGGGAAGTCAGTTCACTCAATTGTCATCATGATAATGTTTCATTCACATCCAGCTATTTCCAGTTTATGTATACACAGACATCTATCTGAATGTTACATCAATGACATATTTCAAATCAGGAATAATCACCTTTTTTTAATCAGCCATACACTTAGATGTACAGTATATGTACAAGTACCACCAGAGATTTTAAGGTAATATTTTAATAATTTAACACATTCACATGTTCACTTATAATATTTGTATCTAAAATATTTTAGTAAGTTGTTATTCATTATGGGCTGCATGCCTTGGCCAAAAATTATTGTGATTATTTTATCATATATTATGGTTTGAACTGCAATATGACATTTCCTTTCATATGAAAACGTTTCATATTGCTACTGCTGTGCTGCTGAGACATTCAGACAAATATATATATTATATATATATATATATATATATATATTACTAATGAAAATATTTAAGGGTGTTTGGGTGTTTCACTATTTACAAGAACTAATTAAAATGTTACATAACAAATATTTCTAGTATAGAAATATTTAGCTTTTATTTTGGTGGAATATCAAAGAATTTCCCAGCACAAAAATGTTGGAAATTATGTGAATATGGATGTCAATAAAGTGAACCTAGTACACATTCCCAAATTTGGGGGTCTGCAAACCCATGTTTGGGAACACCCCTGTTTTGAATTATTACATTTACATTTACATTTACATTTAGTTATTTAGCAGACGCTTTTATCCAAAGCGACTTACAAAAGAGGACAATAGAAGCAATCAAAATCAACAAAAGAGCAACAACATGCAAGCATATGACAAGTCTCGGTTAGCCTAACGCAGTACACATAGCAAGTTTTTTTTTTTTTTTTTTAAGAAAACAAGTAGATAGAATAGAAAAAGAAAGCTAGTGTTAGTTTTTCAAGAAAAGCTAGCAGTTAAAGAATAAATTTGAAATTGATAGAGGGTCAAGTGTGTGTGTTTTTTTTTTTTTTTTAAATAAAAAGAAGACAGATAAATAAAATATAATTAGAACAGAGAGTGCTAGAGTTAGACGGTCAAACAAAGATGGAAGAGATGTGTTTTTAGCCGTTTCTTGAAGATGGCTAAGGATTCAGCTGCTCGGATTGAGTTATGTAGGTCATTCCACCAGATGGGAACAGTTAATGAAAAAGTCTGCGAAAGTGATAATGCGTCATTCACTTGCAGAACAAAAGCTTCTAGAGGGCACATAGGTCTGAAGTACTGAATTTAGGTAAAGGGGTGCAGAGCCAGAGGTGGTTTTGCAGGCAAACATTAATCGAGCATTAATAGTGAGCAGCTATTGGTAGCCAGTGCAAACTGATGAACAAAGGTGAGACGTGCGTTCTTTTCGGCTCATTAAAGGCTCATTGTAGAGGTTTGATGGAATTGGCTGGAAGACCTGCCAAGAGAGCATTGCAATAGTCAAGTCTGGACAGAACAAGAGCTTGAACAATAAGTTGTGTTGCATGTTCCGAAAGAAAGGGCCTGATCTTCCTAATATTGTATAAAGAAAATCTGCGGGACTGGGCAGTTATGGCAATGTGGTCTGAGAAATTCAGCTTATCATCAATCACACTCCAAAGTTTCTGGCTGTTTTTGAAGGAGTTATGGTTGATGAGTCTAACTGGAAGGTGAAATTGTAATGAAGTGATGGGTTTGCTGAAACTACAAGCAGTTCTGTCTTAGCTAGGTTGAGTTGAAGGTGACGGTCCTTCATCCAGCAAGAAATCGGATCATCAGGATGGAATGAGAGGTAGAGTTGAGTGTCATCAGCAGTGATACGGAAAGCCATGTTTCTGAATGACAGAACCTAGTGATGTCATGTAGACAGAGAAGAGAAGTGGTCCAAGAACTGAGCCCTGAGGCACCCCAGTAGCTAGATGTTGCGACTTGGATACCTCACCTCTCCAAGATACCTTGAAGGACCTATCTGAGAGGTAAGACTGCCCTTTCTCAACAGGGTTGACAGGAGGATCTGGTGGTTAACCGTATCAAAAGCAGCGGACAGATCCAGCAAGATAAGTAATGAAGACTTGGAATCCGCTCTTGCAAGTCTTAGGGCTTCAGCAACTGAGAGCAAGGCAGTTTCGGTCGAATGTCCACTTCTGAAGCCAGATTGGTTGCTGTCTAGGAGGTTGTTCTGTGTGAGAAAGGCAGAGACTTGGTTGAACACAACTCGTTCAAGTGTTTTTACAATGAAAGGAAGAAGGGAAACCGGTCTGTAGTTCCCTAAAAGAGTTGCATTAAGAGTGGGTTTCTTAAGAAGAGGGGTTATACGAGCCTGTCTGAAAGTTGAGGGAAAAACTCCAGTGTGAAGGGAGGTGTTAATGATGTAAATGAGTGCAGGCACGACTGCAGGAGAAATGGCTTGAAGGAGATGAGATGGAATAGGATCAAGCGGACAAGTAGTAGGCTGATTAGAAAGGATGAGTTTGGATACTTCTGCCTCAGAGAGTGGGGAGAAGGATGTGAATGAGTGTATGTTTTCTGGTAAGATGTGTTTGACAGATTGGGGTGTGGAAAATTGTGCACTGATGGTTTTGATTTTATTAATGAAGAAAGTGGCAAAGTTGTCAGCTTTTAGAGTTGATGAAGGAGGGGGAGGAGGAGGACAAAAAAGCGAAGAAAATGTTTTAAAGAGCATGCGAGAGTTAGCCCCGAGCTTAGAACGATGTTCGCGGAGAACATCAGATAGCCAAGGGGCA
Source organism: Tor tambroides (assembly GCA_021397915.2). Lineage (NCBI taxonomy): Eukaryota > Metazoa > Chordata > Actinopteri > Cypriniformes > Cyprinidae > Tor > Tor tambroides. Next base: position 12,563 of record JAFVLL020039293.1, on the reverse strand, counting down.
GAAGGGGTGGTACGGGCTGGCCTGGAAGACAAGGGGCAGACAGTGTCTAAACAAGATGTAAGAGTGGAGCAGAAAGTATCAGTAGCACTGTTAGCATCAAGAGATGATAACTGTTTAGGGGGAGGAAGTGAAGATGAAACCATAGCAGATAGCCGGGAGGGTGAGAGTGAGCATAGGTTACGCCAAAATATGACATGTGGAGGGGTATGTGTTGTGTCAGGAGCCATGTTGAGGTTAAGAGTGAGGAGGAAGTGATCCAAGGTGCAGTGGAGTAACCAGCACATGATCAGTGGAGCAGTGTCGTGTGTAAATAAGGTCCAGTTGGTTGCCTGATTTGTGAGTAGCCGTAGTTAACACTCTCTTGAGATCAAAAGAGGCAAGCAGAGTGTGGAAGTCTGCAGCCTGAGGTTTATCTAGGTGGATGTTGAAGTCTCCAAGTATAACTAAGGGAGTACCATCCTCAGGAAAGGTTGAGAGCAACACATCTAATTCTTCCACAAAGTTACCTAGTGGTCCTGGAGGTCGATAAACAACTACAAAATGGATTTTAAGAGGGTAGGTAATAGTAACCGAATGTGATTCAAAGGAGCTGTTGATACCCAGTGATGGTAAAGGAGTAAATTTCCAATTATTAGAGATGAGCAGACCAGTACCTCCACCTCTTCCAGTTAAACGGGGGGTGTGGGAAAAGGAGAAATTATTGGAGAGTGCCGTAGGTGTAGCATTGTCCTCTGGTTTGATCCAGGTCTCTGTCAGGGCCATGAGGTGTAGACTTAAATGACTAGTAATGGAAGTAATGAAATCAGCTTTGTTGACAGCAGACTGACAATTCCAGAGACCAACAGAAAAAGAAAGTAGTGCATTAGCAGACATAGGCACAGTGCGAAGGTTGTTAGGATTGCGCTGCCTACTATTATTGAATTATTGTATCATATATTATTGTTTAACTACACCACATTTTTTTTTTTTTTTACAAAACCTTTATGTATTTAAATATTATGTATGTGTGTATATATATATATATATATATATATATATATATATATATATATATGTGTGTGTGTGTGTGTGTGTGTGTGTGTGACCCTGGACCACAAAACCAGTCTTAAGTCGCTGGGGTATATTTGTAGCAATAGCCAAAAATACATTGTATGAGTCAAAATTATAAATTTTTCTTTTATGCCAAAAATCATTAGGATATTAAGTAAAGATCATGTTCCATGAAGATATTTTGTAAATTTCTTACCGTAAATATATCAAAACTTCATTTTTGATTAGTAATATGCATTGCTAAGAACTTCATTTGGACAACTTTAAAGGTGATTTTCTCAATATTTTGATTTTTTTGCACCCTCAGATTCCAGATATTCAAATAGTTGTATCTCGGCCAATTATTGTCTGATCCTAACAAACCATACATCAATGGAAAGCTTATTTATTCAGCTTTCAGCTTTCTGTATAAATCTCAATTTCGAAAAATTGACACTTAAGACTGGTTTTGTGGTCCAGGGTCACATATATATACAGTGCCCTCCACTAATATTGGCATCCTTGATAAATATGAGCAAATGCGGCTGTGAAAATAAATCTGCATTGTTTATCCATTTGATCTTTCACTCAAAAAATTCACAAAATTCTAACCTATCATTGAAGTAAAACAATTGAAAGTGGGGAGAAAATCTTTTGATGAAATAAATGTTTTTCTCCAATGAATGTTGGCCATAATTATTGGCACCCCTAGAAATTCTTATGAGTAAAATATCTCTGAAGTATATTCCCAGTCATATTCCCATTTTTTTTAGCACACCAGGGAGACTAGGAGCATGAAATTGTCCAGCCGTGATTTCATGCTCCATAGGATTATAAATATAAGGAACACAAAAACCAAATTCCCTTAATCATCCATCATAAGGAGTAAAACCTAAAAATATATTTCTGATGTGCAGAACAAGATTGTTGAGCATCACAAAATAGAAAGTGGCTGTAAGAAAAGAGTTAAAGCATTAAAAATCCCCATTTCCACCATCAGGGCAATAATTAATCAATCCAATCAACTAAAGATGTTAAAAATCTGCCTGGAAGTGGATGTGTCTATCGTCCTAATGCACGGTGAGGAGAGTTTGAGTGGCCAAAGACTCTCCAAGGACCACAGCTGGAGAATTGTAGAGATTAGTTGAGTCTTGGGGTCAGAAACCTAAAAAATATATATATCAAACATCCCCTACATCACCACATGTTGTTTGGGAGGATTTCAAGGAAAATTCTCCTCACTCATCCAAAAATCAAACTCCAGCAAATTCAGTTATCAGACACGACTGGAACTTCAAATGGCACTGGCTTCTATGGTCAGATGAAACATAAAAAATAGCTTTTTGGCAGCAAACCCACCAGATGAGTTTAGTACAAACAGGGATAAAGTTCCTTATCAAAAGCTACTCTCGATGCTGCGCAGCTGAGCGCTGGCCAAAGGAAACATTCTTTGTTCGACCGGTTGTTGAAGCACGTGTGTCAAACACGCCAGGAGTGGCCAAATAACCTCGGTAGGTGACGTCACTCGATTACGAACACCTGAGGGTTATAAATAGATGTGACGAGCATCCTCAGGTCTTTTGTCTTCAAGGACGCATTGTGGTGTGCGTGTGTGAGAGACAGAGAAGTGAAAAAAAAAATAGAAAGAAGAAATAGAAATAAAGCAGGAGGCGAGTATATATTTATATATATATACATATATAAAAAAGAAAAAAGATCTACTCATTATGGCAGATCAGGAAAGAGATGCTTGCCTCCTTGTCAGAGGCAGCTTTCAGATGGCAGTCTCCATGCTTTCTGCTTTGAGTGTTTAAGGGAAAACACGCGATCCTCAGGCTCGAGGGCGAGTGCGAGCACTGCGATCTCCTCTCCATCAAAGTGCTTCGCGCGCGCCTCGCCTTCTTTAGAGGCTCGTGGGGATCGCGTGTTGATCTGGCCGAGGCGCGTGAGACGGACTCGCCCCTTTCTCAGCTCTCGCAGATCGCCAGGCCCGCGTCCACTACTGAAGCGCGCTTCGGCGCTTCTTCTGAACGGGCCGAGAGCTTCATCTCATGCTTCTGCGGAGGTGGAAGTGCCATCTCCAGGCGCTCCTCCCGTGATGATAAAGCGTGAGTTACTCGGTGGTAACTCGAGCAGTCACGTCCGTTTAAAACTAGATGGCCGCAGGAGCATAGAGATGCGCTCAAGTTAGATGACAGATTTCTGTCAGGTGACGGGGAGGGGCCTGCTGACAGTTTCTCCCTTCTTTGGCGATCTCCATGTGAGGTATCTCCGTTCATGGAATAAGCCTATTAGTCCGTGTTTTTGTGCCATCCGACGTCAATTTATTCGACTATCGTGGGCCCGCAAAGGCACGGGGGCTATGTCGATGATGCCCCAGGTGGAAGAGACGGCTTGCGGGCTATCTCTCCCTGGGACGTCATCTTCCTGAAAAAAACCTATGCTCCCCACCAAGCCTTGCAGAATGACATCCTCGCTGGTGGGGAAAGCTTTTCAGGCTGCGGGTCAGGCTGGTGCTGCCCTGCACACCATGGCGGTTCTGCAGGCGTACCAGGCTGACCTGCTCAAAGACTTGAGCACAGGCGGAAGTATCGATGAAGAGGCGTTTTCCGAACTTCGCCGGGCCACGGATTTGTCTCTCCGTGCGACCAAGCAGACGGCCCGTGCCATCGGCCGTTCCCCATGGCTGCCATGGTTTCACGGAGGGCATCTGTGTGGCTAAACCTCACGGGCATCAAGGACAAAGACCGCGCTTTTCTCCTTGATGCCCCTGTCTCGCCTTCCGGCCTATTTGGCGACGCTGTCAACACCGTCGCCACTAGGTTTCGGGAGGCGAAACGCTATGAAGAAGCGTTTGTGAGGTTTCTTCCCCGCCGTGCTCAAGCGTCCCGACCAGGTCCGGTTCCTTTGAGGCGTGAAGCTCAAAAGGAGAGTGTGGCGATCCTAGCACCCCCTCGTAGAGACTGGGGTGCGGCTCGCCGCGCTTCACAGGCCGCCTCAAAGAGACCGGACCTGAGGAGCATCATCTCCTCAAAGAAGAAGTCCTGAGGCTTGCGCGCCCAGGGCCGTGGGGGTGTGCCCCCCCCGGGAGGGGCGCGAAAAGTTCCAACAGAGAATAAAGACTCCTTCCTGGCACCCTCAGGGGACCGCTGTACAATCTCCGCCGCCACTGGTGTTTCGGGGAGCAGCAGTCTCCAGCAAAGTGTTACGTGTTCGGTCGCTTCCTGCCACGTTTCAGGGACACTGCACCTAACATCCCCCAACAAGCGAAGTGTCAAGGGTAGTGCCTCTTTGGGCTTGGCAGCATAGAGCTACTGCCAAATATCTCCCCTTGGGTTCAAAGAACCGTAAAGAGAGGCTACAGGATTCAGTTTGCGTATCGTCCTCCGCGTTTCAACGGCGTGGTCTCCACTTCCGTGAAACCGGAACGAGCGCATTTGTTGACACAGGAATTGCAGACACTGCTGGACAAAGGGGCCATAGAACGTGTTCCCCTGTCAGACAGACAATCAGGCTATTACAGCCGGTATTTTCTCGTTCCCAAGAAAGATGGGGGGTTGCGTCCAATTTTAGATCTTCGCGGGCTGAACCGCTACCTCAGAACGTACAAGTTCAAAATGCTGACAATCAGCATGATTGTGTCTCAGATCCAATCGGAGAATTGGTTCGTGACAATCGATCTAAAGGACGCTTATTTTCATATAGAAATCTTGCCACAACACAGGAAGTTCCTGAGGTTCGCTTTCGGGGGCGAAGCTTACCAGTATCGGGTTCTTCCGTTTGGCCTAGCTTTATCACCCCGCACGTACACGAAATGCATGGATGCAGCACTGGCTCCTCTGCGACTCCAGGGCATCCGCATTTTGAATTACATAGACGACTGGCTGATTCTGGCACAGTCTCAAGAGCTTGCGCTTCGACATCGGGATGTCGTCCTAGCTCATCTCGAATCTCTGGGGTTGAGACTCAACGCCAAGAAAAGCGTTCTCCTGCTCAGAGGACAACGTATTTGGGGGTTGTATGGGATTCGATCACGATGCAGGCACAGCTTTCTGGGGAGTCGTGGCCTAATGGTTAGAGAGTCGGGCTTGTAACCAGAAGGTTGCCGGTTCGATTCCCGCACCAGCAGGAATTGAAGGTAAGAAAGGATTGTGAATGAGCAACGCCTGCACCTTCAATACCACAGCTGAGGTGCCCTTGAGCAAGGCACCAAACCCCAAATTGCTCCCCGGGCGCTGGAACATTGGCTGCCCACTGCTCTGGGTGTATGTTCACTACTGTGTGCATGCACTTGGATGGGTTAAATGCAGAGGACAAATTTCGAGTATGGGTCACCATACTTGACAATACAGCACATTCTTTTTTTTTTCTTCTTTCTCCTGCACGCGTCAAATCCATTCTAAACGCCCTAAGGAACTTCAAGCTAGGCCAGAGGGTTACTGTTCATTACCTTCAGAGGGTTTTAGGTCTCATGGCAGCTGCATCCATGGTGATACCATTGGGCCTCCTGCACATGAGATCGTTTCAGTTGTGGCTCAGAGCCAGGGGATTTCATCCAAGGGCCAATCCCCAGAGGCAAATAAGGGTTACGCGCCAGTACCCTCTCTATGTCTTCAGACCCGGTTTCTGACTTTGGGTCCCACTCTAGGTCCGTGTTGTCGTCGCAAGATGCTAACGACAGACGCTTCCCTCACGGGCTGGGGTGCGGTCTTGGATGGCCGTCCAGCCCAAGGGATCTGGAGAGGCCATCTTCTCGATTGGCACATCAATTGCCTCGAAATGATGGCTCTATTTCGGGCCCTGAAATACTTCCTCCAGCAGCTGAGAGGCTACCATGTCCTAGTGCGGGTGGACAACACAGCAGTAGTCTCTTACGTAAATCACCAGGGCGGACTGCGTTCGCGCCGCCTGAACAGGCTAGCGCAGCAGGTTCTGCTTTGGGCACAGGACAAGTTCCTGTCCCTCAGGGCGATTTTCATCCCCGGGCATATGAATGTGGGAGCAGACTTGCTGTCCAGACAAGCTGTGACGAATGGGGAATGGAAACTCCACCCCAAGATAGTCAGTCAAATCTGGGAAAGATTTTACGAAGCAGAGGTGGACCTCTTTGCTTCACAGGAGACAGCACAATGTCCCCTCTACTTCTCTCTGACTCCTCCAGCTCCCCTGGGTCTGGACGCTATGGCCCATACGTGGCCCAGACGGGGTCTTTATGCATTTCCCCCGATCGCTCTGCTCCCGGGAGTCCTGGCCAGGGTCCGTCAACAGGGGTCTCGCCTCTTACTGATAGCGCCCCATTGGCCGACCAGAATATGGTTCTCAGATCTAACATCCCTCCTCGACGGATCGCCGTGGGCGATTCCAGTCAGGAGAGATCTCCTATCTCAGGCACAGGGGACAGTATTTCATCCCCGGCCCGAGCTCTGGAACCTTCATGTCTGGCCCCTGAGGGGGACCAACTGAGAGATGCTGGGCTTCCAGCTGACGTAGTAGAGACTATTCTAAGCGCTAGGGCTCCCTCCACTAGAAGGAGTTATGCTTTCAAATGGCACATTTTCCAGAATTGGTGTATGGCACACCATGTAGACCCAGTTCACTGCCAAGTTGTTTCAGTGCTGGAGTTCCTGCAAGAGAAATTGTCCTCAGGCACATGTCCTGGTACTCTGAGAGTCTATGTGGCCGCCATTTCGGCTTGCCATGTTCTCATTGACGGGGTTTCTGTGGGAAAGCACCCTCTAGTTGCCCGCTTCATTCGGGGAGCTAAGCGGTTGAGGCCGCCCACCAGAGCGACAGTCCCTTCGTGGGACTTAGCTATTGTGCTCGAGGGTCTGGTCATGACCCCTTTTGAACCACTAGAGTCAGCGCCTATCAGGTTTCTGACTCTAAAGATGGTTTTTTTAATGGCCATTACTTCTCTTAAGAGAATTGGGGATTTGCAGGCTCTGTCAATCTCGCCATCCTGCCTAGACTTTGCCCCTGGGCTGGTCAAAGTTATTTTGCATCCTCACCCGAATTATCTTCCGAAAGTTCCATTCTCGACCATGAATCCGGTCGTTCTTGAAGCTTTCTGCCCTCCGCCGTTCACGACACCGGAGCAGGAAAGACTTCACTTACTGTGTCCAGTACGTGCTCTTCAAATCTACGTCCACGAAACATACTGTATCACATTGGGTGAGGGATGCTATTGCCCTAGCCTATGAGGCGCGTGGTCAAGCTTCGCCTCTAGGAGTTAGGGCCCATTCAACCAGGGGGGTTGCATCTTCTATGGCTTTGGCAAGAGGTGTCCCCTTGCAGCAAGTGTGTGATGCGGCGGGTTGGTCCTCTCCGCACACATTTGTTAGATTCTATAGTTTGGATGTTCATGCTACTCCGGGCTCGCATGTCCTTGAGTCGACATCCCAGAGCCATGTCTGAGACCTCTTCAATGTTTGTGCACACACTACACAACGTTGGGGGTCCAGACACTTCCAGTGCGGCGGCGTTGGTATTCTCGTTCCCAATAGCGCTTTTGAGCGCAGCATCGAGAGTAGCTTTTGATAAGGGAACGTCTCGGGTTACTTGACTGTAACCCTGTTCCCTGAAAAAGCGGGAACGAGATGCTGCGCCTCAATGCCGCACTGTAAGCGATCCTGGACGTCTCTTCAGACAAAGGTTTAACCTGAAGATGTGTACGTTTCACGTCTATTTACAACCCTCAGGTGCACGTAATCAAATGACGTCACCTACCGAGGTTATTTAAGCCAATTCTTGGCGTGTTTGACACACATGCTTCACAACCGGTCGAACAAAGAATGTTCTCATAAGCGTTATTGAAAAGCAGCATCTCGTTCCCGCTTTTTCAGGGAACAGGGTTACAGTCAAGTAACCCGAGACGTACCCCATGTCCACAGCTAAATACACTGCTGGATCTTTAATATTGTGGGCCTGTTTTTCTGCTGGAGGTCCTGGACGTCTTGTTCAGATGCATGGCATCATGGATTCTATCACATATCAACAGATAAAAAATCAAAACCTGACTGCCTCTGTTAGAAATCTTATAATGGGCTGTATTTGGATCTTCCATCAGGACAGTAATCCAAAACAAACATCAAAAACAACACAAAAATGGGTCACTGAGCACAAAATGAATCTTTTACTATGGTTGTCCCAGTCCTCTGACCTGAACCCTACAGAAAATGAGTGAGGTGAACTGAAGAGAAGAAGCTGTGAATCTGAAGGATCTGGAGTGATTCTGTATGAAGAAAATGGTCTCTGATCTCTTATCAGGTGTTCTCCAAACTCTTCAGGCATTACGGAAGAAAACTCAGAGCTGCTATCTTGGGAAAAGGATGTTGAAATAATTGGGTGCCAATAATTGTGGCCAACATGAACTAGAGAAAGCATTTATTTCACAATGAGATTTTCTCCCTGCTTTCAATTGTTTTACTTCAATGATAGGTTAAAATTTTGTGAATTTTTTGAATAAAAGATAAAAAAGGATAAACAATGCAGATTTATTTTCACAGCCGCCTTTGCTCATATTTACCAAGGGTGCCAATATTAGTGGAGGGCACTGTATATATATATATATATATATATATATATATATATATATATATATAATGTGTGTGTGTGTGTGTAACATATTTTTAATAATATAATATAATATAATATAATATAATATAATATAATATAATATAATACAATATAATATAATAAAATGCAACTTCCCAGAACTGTCTGTCTGTCCACTGAAAGAGAAAACGTCCCCGGTGGGGGTCAAAACACAACAGAACAAAGAGAACAAACAGCTAAGCTGATGTTAGCTTGCTTTTCTAACCATAAGAAGAACAAACACAGGCAGTGGAAAATAGCTGCAGGGGAGGGTTTAATATACGGTGTTCAAAGAAAAACAACAATAAGGATCTTGCAATTTAAAAAGGTGAAATGTACATAACACATAGATATGGAGAAATGGACAAAGAAACATACACACACCTTCTCTGCCCAAGCATACATTATTGATACCTGCACATTGCAGAGAAGAAGTGATGCGTGAACTCTCACAAGACAGAAAACTCCATTGGTCCGCAGCACATGTTTGCATCATATATGTGAGACTTATTGACTGACTGTCATTGAAATACACAAATACACACTGCCTTTCAAGTGTTACTAATGATAGACTACTAGATGGGTTTTCAGGAATTATCCAGTGCAAGTATTCATAACCACACACACATAGTTAGAACTCTATATAACTGATATTCACAAATCTGTGATATTTCTATGACATCTATGACTTGTTTTTGTGGATGTTTTTGCACTGCATGCAATATTAATAGACACTAAAGCAATTTTGTTACAATAAGGTAGCCTAATACTTTACATTAAAGTTCCCAAAGGGTTTATAAAGGCGCTCATAAATGACTAGGGGTGTGCAGCGAAGCCAATATTTGTATCTGTGTTTGTATCTGTAACAATCACAAAATTATTCGTATCTGTAGTCGGATAAAACCGAAAGTATACGCAGCTTGAACTGGAACTTCGTACAATTATACTTGATAAGACCGTTATGTCTATGGTTTTGCAGCCTTTATTTTTTTTCCTAGTTATCACTGAACAAATGTCACAATCACCCGGAGTCAGGGAATCAGGCACGAGGAGACACGGAGTTGACAGAAACGAGAGGCTTTAATCCAACAGGGTAACTCAGATTACAGGCAGGGAAGACATCTAAGGACCAACAAACACAAACTGAAAGGACTGGGGCTTATAAGGACAGGACAATCATGGGAAAACGAGACACACCTGGAAACGACTAACGCAATCAAGGGGAGACATGGAACACATGGGGAGCAAAACACAACAAAAACAGTCCATAATCCTGACAACAAATACGCCATGTTTAACTAAAATATTTTTTTTATGATTATAACATTTATTTAAATATCTTGTATTAGTCGGAGCCAATACCCTTAGGCAGTGCTTCGAGATGCAGTGCGGTTGTGCTTTGGGGAACGCGATTCGAGTCCCATATGGGGACCTTTCGTGATCCGATAAATAAATATTTAAACATCTTCTAATTAAAACAGTAAGGGTTCCTATGCCGTTTGGAAATATGGAAACTGATTTAAGTAATTTCCAGGAAATGCATGGAAAAGTCAAGTGCAACACATTTTATATGCGCTTATTTCATTCGTTGAGTTTACACTCATTTACTTCACACACTTGTTACTGCGTTGTAATTTTAGATGTTTATGTAAAACAACATAATTTCCTTTGGCTCACCGGTTCCTGTGCAGTAAAAAAAGTAGGGTAGAGTGGGGTAAAACGCCCCCATGGTGTAAAACGCGCCCCTACTGTTTTTCCCAAAATAACCACAAAATAAAATAAAGACACATTTTTATTGTAACTATGGACTACGTTGACGAGAGTGATGTAGAAGTTTTCACCATGACACTTACACTCACTGGTGATGTACCGGAGAGAAAACGGATTTCATAGTAAATTATCTTTTCACCGCATTGCTGTTGCCTCTCCGTGCATCTCAGAAATCAGAGCTTGGCAAGAGTAATATCAACTAAAATAATACATCATACACATTCTACTCTTTGTCTATATTTAAAAGGCAATGATTTAAACATAAGCTACGATATGATACACCAATGAATGGAATAAGCACAGCACGATCACCAATCAATGCCGTCTCTACAGATCTCTCAAAAACCGAACCAGCTCTCTGGTTTGATTATCATTGATAATCAGTTATAAATGCATGAATGAAAGGAGTGATTTACTCAAAACCAGGTTCCTGATTTATTTCATGATGCAGCAAAAATAGACTTTTATAGCGAGACAAGTGTATTGTATTTGTGGTTTTCTCATTTATGTCTCATGGATCATGTCACTTTTCTTACTATGTTGCTTAAGCTACTCTGTGGCTTACCCATGATGCTCTGCAAATGTTGATGATGCCTATCCATAGCAATGTATAAAAACTGATATCTTTTGTCAAGATGAAATAAAATATTGGAAAAAAATCCAATATTAGTTACCTGTGAACCTTAATGTGGGGTGAACCATTTGTTCATGAATTATAGATGTTAATAAGTAGTGAAAGTGAACCTTAATTTTTTTTTTCAGTCATTATTTCAAGTAACATTATTTTGTATCAATAAAATTTTTAAGCAATGTTTTTAAGCAAAATTTCAAATCTTTCTTGTTAGTCTAAAAACAGCTTATATTGAAGCCAATCTGCCAAAACGACAGGTTTTGGAATGTGATACTTTGACATAATAGTGTGGCTAAACTCCACCTCCACATGAAGAAGATCAACATCTGCTTATACAGCACTGCCTGTTTAGCCCCGCCCACAATTTGTGCATGTAGTGTAAATAATGAGAAAGGCAAATGCAGGTCTACGCAGAAACCAAATGATAAAGATGGCTCAGAAGACAAAAAAGATGATGTGCAGTGCCAAGCTGTGGAAAAACACAATCTTTGCATCGTCTTTCTTCTGATCCCAACATTAGGAAAGAGTGAATGAACTTTATATTTAAAGAAGTTCCAGACTGCATCAGTAAGAATTTTGTTCACTTCATTTTACTGCGGATTTGTTTATAGACAAGGCACAATTTGACACAGGATTTTCAGAACGATTGAAACTAAACGATGACAATGTGCCAAATATACTGGATCCAACAGTAATGTCACACAATTATGTGGTCACTATTGCTTTGTCTGTCATTACAGATAATTTGATATGTACTGAGTATTAATGCGTTTTTAACCTAAATCACAGCAGCATCCATCTATGAAGGATGTAGGCCAGGGGTGTCAAACTCCAGAGACCTGCAGAGTTTAGATGCAACCCTAATTAAACTAATCAAGCCCTTAAGGCTTATTTGAAAACTACATGGTTTGTGTGTTGGAGCAGGGTTGGAACAAAACTTTGCAGGGCTGTAGCCCTCCAGGAACCGAGTTTGACTCCCCTGATGTAGGCTGTCAAACATACACAACTGTGAGCAGTCATAGCAGTGGGTGTTTACTTCGAGTCTACAATCCGCCACATCTATTCAAACAGAGTGTTCCGATGAGGGGGGTCAAAAATGTTTTTTTGATGTGGTCCTCGGTGAACAGTACAAAATAATAAAAAAAGGGCAGTTCATGACCCCTTTAATGGATTCTGAAAAAAAGAGGAAAAAACAAAACAAATGTGCATCATGTCACTGACACTTTTGTGTGAGCATGCTTGTATGTGTATATTAGTCTGTCACTTTTTTCTAAATGTTTGATCGTAAATGCTTGTTCGTTTGTCTCCTACGTGCACACATACCCTTGCACATACGTGGCATCACAGTATATTAGCAGAAAACCCTGAGTGACGTGTTGATGCACAATGGTGTCTTACTGGGGTTCAGCTGCTTTCCTATCACAAAGCCCCAGTAAAGGTCAGAAATGCTGAAAGAGCCTCCTGGACAACACACACACACACACACACACACAGAGAGAGAGAGAGAGAGAGAGAGAGAGAGAGAGAGAGAGAGAGAGAC
>JAFVLL020039291.1:0-10097 GCA_021397915.2 Tor tambroides | reverse complement strand
ATGTGATGGCCATCTCTTTGACCATCCGTCTTGATTACTTGCCCCAAATTTGACGATCTCTTTCCTGAACTGGAATTATCAATAAGTGTTCTTTTTGTTTTAATGTTGCAAGCTGTTTTGTGAAAGAGTTGGTTCGTTTGCTTGCTCCACACTAGTTGGAACTAGGAATCTGATTTACGACATCCTGTTTCCTTGGTGGAATTCCAGCTCCTCAGGTTTCAATGTTCTGATGCATCTTAAATTTGTCTGATTCGGTCTCTGATATCCTACATGTTGATGTGTATCCAAGTCCACAAAAAATATTGTATTTTTAAGTCACTAAATTGTTTATGATTTTGGTCATATTGCTCACCTCTAGAGCTAGACACCACAAGAGCCTGCATAACAATTACTTTCCCCTCAGAGAGATTAAATAATCATCTTGGCTTGAGTACAAACAACCACAGCACAAAAGTCTGATCCATTTCATCCATCTTCTGTTTCTAACCTGCTGCACATTTCTACTGAGGGTAGCGCAATAATGTGGTCATTTCTGTTGTGCAGTAACTTTTAAATGTAAATGCAAACAAACACACACACAATTATTAAAGTGCGACTAATACCACAAAACAGAACATTACAGAATTTGAAAAAAAAGAAAAGAATTAAAAACCATTAATACTTACTGGTGTTTGTTGTTTTCTTGTCAAAATGATTTCCTGAAAAAACTTTTCCTGAAGTATGTTGTCATTAGTGAATTAGATGTTGTTGCTTTTATATATTAAAATATTATAATATTGATATGATAAAGTAATATTATAATATAGTAAAATATGTTTTAAGTATCATTTTTTTATTAAAGTAAAAAGTTAATCATGAGTAATTCAACATTTCTTAAAGGGATAATTCACCAAAAAATGAAAATTCTGTCATTAATTACTCACCCTCATGTCGTTCCAAACCCTTCAAGGGTTCGTTCACCCAAAAATGAAAATTAGCCTGTGTTTCACTCGCCCTCAAAGCGTCCTAGGTGTATATGACTTTCTTCTTTCAGATGAATCCAATCGGAGTTATATTAAAAATTGTCCTGGCACCTCCAAGCATTACAATGGGGATAAGTGGGTGCTTTTTGTCAACAGTCCAGAAGATGTGAAATAAAGTGCACGCATCCGTAATAAAACGTGCCTCACACGGCTCTGGGGGTGAATAAAGCCCTCCTGTCCATGCGTTTTTGTAAGAAAAATAACCATATTTCAAATGTAATAAACACTTTTCTCTCACTTCCGTTATTTGTCATACGCGGAAGCCCTTCCGGCGGATGATGTAGGACGGATGTCCAGTCAGATGATCAATGTACTTACTACTTTTCTGGGCCTTGAACTTGGTAGTTGCATTGCTGTCTATGCAGGGTCAGAAAGCTCTCGGATTTCATCAAAAATATCTTAATTTGTGTTCCAAAGATGAACAAAGGTCTAATGGGTTTGGAACGACATGATAGTGAATAATTAATGACAGAATTCTCATTTTTGGGTGAACTATCCCTTTAATAAATGAACAGTTTTTAGTTTCAGGCAAAATTCACCTTTATTTTTACTTTATTGTGAAAAATGTATCAGTGTAGTTTTCTATCTTTTAAAAATAGTTATTTTAATATTTTCTTCCTAAATATGTTAATGATGTGCACATGAAAATGTGCCGCATAGTAGAAATGACCCTTGTGGTTTCTTGGCCACTGGGCTGTGACATTGAGGGAGATTTTGTTGGAGGCCGATCCACCTGAGCTGTGGGCTGACATCCTCACCAGATGGCCATTAGCTGTCATGACTCATTTTGCAATTCATGCCATGCCACTGTTTTATTTATGAGCACTTTTCTTACAAAATAAAATAAGAAATTAAGCTTTTTAAACCAATGAAGTATGCAGCAGTTCTTAAGGGATGTCATGTGCTGCCAGTGATGACGAACCTAACAACACTGGTCTAAGTGGTCCAGGAGGGCATTGATTTTGCATACTGAATCCAAATCATTTTCATAATAATATGCAATTTATTTCTTCGTCCTCTGCACTGGCACATGAGCTAATTTATTTGAAATGTGAAATTAATATTTTAAACTTCATACTGGTTGCAGATGAATTAGTAATGACCTTTGAGCCGCACAGAGGTTAAATGCTTCTGAACGCAGGGCGTGTAATTCTGTTACATGTCATGGCTTATCTCCTCACAAACACCCTGAGTTCTTGTTTTTGTCTTTAAAAGTGAACTCTTCCAGTTTTTTTTTTTTTTTGTAAAATCTGGCCACCTTTCAGATGCTGAACAAAGGCAGATGGGGAGGACATTTAGATCACTTTGTTGTGTTTACAGTGGAGACTGTGCTGTCCCGGGGCGTGATATTTTTTGGTTTGAGCTTGAGTTTTCATTGGCAGGAGGAGCAGAAGGCTCATTAAGAACTAGGGTCAGTACCACCAGTAAATAAAATTCCGCCACTCTTGATGCTGTTAAATAACACAAATATAAGTAGGTAAATATAACAAATTATTCACGATTAAAACGAAAGTAGTGACTTTGTTGTTTACAATAAGATCTGTAACATGCATTTAAAAATAGATGAAGTGCACTGAAGTTTCACTGCGTGCCAGCTTTAAATAAAAACATATAGACAGCTCTCATTACCGAAGTGAGTCACTGCTCTGTACTACAAATTCTGTTCAAAGTCTGGTAGCTTTACTAAAGTATCACCCTGCAGAATCCTGTACGCCTTCCTCAATGCCTGATCAAAAATCTAGCATGTGATATCTATGCTAAGCTAGTGAGTTAAGCTTTTGGAACACAAAGAAAGGGAAATGCTTAATTTGAACTATAATTTTCAGTAATATTATATGATATGATATAAAATTTAAACATCATTAATAGGGTGATTTAAGAACAAATGGGCTGTAAAGTGATTTTCTGTCTTCTCTAATCTGGCACTAAATAAGTTACCCATAAAAAAGGTCCAAAGGGAATAGAAGTTTTCTTTTCTTTTCTTTTTTTTTTAGTAAAATGATGTTCAAAGGAATGTAAGGAGACAATATGGAAATTTAGGTCAACCAGAACAAAAGAAATTATGTTTGTAGGCTAAAAATTATTAGAGTAAACATCAGTGCATCTTTGACCCATTGGTGGCGCTAGAGGGTTTAAAAGATTGACCCCAAAATAGTAATAATTCATTCAATGTTGAGCATTAGGCCTTCTCAGAGATTTTTAAATTAAGGGTGCAGTTATAAATCTGTGGGTGCAAACTGAGAGTACAGATTAAGAAGTAGTGGGCACAGTTTATCAGACTTAAAAAAAACAACTCCTGCACGGCCTTAGGGCAGCTCTGTACTTTTAACTTCCCTATTCAGAACAAAAACAAAATCTTCAGGATTTGCAGAAATGCCAGTTTCTGCTCTTGTGGTTGTGTATGACTAAATCTTCTCTTGCTCTTTCAGAGAATGAGGTGTCTGTGGACCCTCAGGCCTGGCCAGTACAACCCCTCTTGTCCCCTGAGGGGGGCTCAGCAGCGCCCATGTTGTCATACAGCACTGGCTATGGTGGTGTAGATGTCCTCTCAAATCCTTTAAGCCTTCAAACTTGGCACAGACTCCTTCGTTATTGAGGTTTAGCATGAAATAGGATTGCAAAGGAACGGAGCACAATCCTACGTATCAGCAGACTTTTTTCCTTCAATGATTTCTGCAGGCGTCAACTTCGACTGCAGCGCTATAAGAATGTCTGTCACGTCCCATCAGCCTCTCTTATCTGTTTGTATTAGAGCCAACCTGCTGTCACTCGGTCTGTCACCCAAAGAAATCAGCCTGATTTATATGGACTCGCATTTAGCTTATTTGTCTACCCAAATGGTGCTTTCGCTGACCTTGAGGTGAATTAGGCAAAGGCGGCGAGTCGATTTTTTTTGAGTCATGTTTACTTGTCAGCTGTCTATTGATATGATATTCACCTGTCACATTTTGAAAGCAATAAGTGTCTGTTTGCGTCAGAGCTGTGTAATATGCACTCTCTGCTTTTGTTTTTGCATGCGACCAAGATTTCTTCCTCACGGTTATCCTCGGTAATTTATTACCCTTTGCTCATCATCTTGTGTAGGAAATGGGTCTCTGTATGGACTCTTATCTGGCAGAGTGGAATGAGCCCTGGTCTCTGAGCAGCCGAGTGTGGGGATTTGGTGGCCCTGCGTCAGAGCCTGGCGGAGATGCTCCCTCTTGAACGCAGCTGTTACTACATATTTATCAATGAGCATTAGCTTTCCTTGGCCTGCTCCTCGCTCCCCACGCTCTTATTCCGGGCATGGCATGCTGGATTAAACCTCGAAACTCACTCCACTGTGGAATAGCCTTTAATTATTCAGTGTTAGGCCTTAGCCTCGCTAACCTAACTTGCCTCACCTCACCTCACCTCACCTCACCTCAGGAAATACGTAAATCATCTTTTTTTTGTATATTGTTGCGTATTTTTAAAGGTGACGTCTGTAATTGGTGTCAAATGAAAGTGCAGAAAATGACTTTTATTTAAAAATAAATAAAATAAATCTAATTAAAAAAAAACATCAGGCACTCCCCCTCATCTGCCAATAGTTGAGAGGCCAGGGCAGTAGCGACACACACATTCATATATTGACAAATAATCATAAGTTCATATATAATCATATATTGTTATATTGTGCCTTTTTCCTTTTTCTCATAAAACCATGTTGATAATTGGATAATTTGTACTGGCACTTCTGTCATATTTTTAGTATTTTTTTTTTTTACCAATGAAATTGTATATTTGCTTGGAAATGTTTTCCCCTAAATTTTATGCGTAAATTAAATACATATACATAAATTATTAATAATTCAGCAATAATTTATGGATTAAGTTATTCAAAGGTGACAGTAAGGACATTATATTGTTGTTGCAAAATGTTTCTATTTCAAATAAATGCTGTTTTTTTTAACTTTCTATTCAGCAAAGAATTTTTAAAAAAAATTCTTTATTTCCACAAAAGTATTAAGCAGCACAACTATTTTCAGCATTGATGATAAATATATAAATAAATAATAAATTGCATTTTAAAGTACATTAAAATATAAAAGTTATTTTAAAATGTAAAAATATTTCACAATAATGCTATTTTTTTTATTTAAAATATATTACCGACCCCAAACTTGTTGCAATCCATATGGTGGCTTATAGGCCTACTGTTTATAGGATAAAGTATGACAATTCAACTTTTCACTTCACCACAAAGTTTGATTGTTTTTGGGTTTATAGGTTCATATCTCACTCTTTCTCTTTGGTCTTGTTCAGAGCATCTTCAATAATCACTTGCTGGACGTCAATGTGAGATGGCTAGCTGTCCTTTATTTCAAGAATGGTATTGATCGCTACTGGAGAAGAGTTGCACCCCAGTAAGTACATCTGATTCTTCATTGCCATTCCTAGACTTTTCTATCAAGGTTGTTTCTTTAACTGAGAGATGAACATGATGTTCGTTTTAGAAATGTCTTCATCGCCCACATAGAACCGTTATCATGTTTATGTCAAAGCAGACCAGACAAATCTCAATCTAATGACTAATAACAGCCCATTAAGAAAATCATGGTCTAATGTAAAATTACATTGAGTTTTTTTTTTGTTATAGTGATTTCTGCATTATTGACGATTAAAAAATCCAGGTTCCATTCAAAATGTTTCATTTGAAATGCTTTTTGTTGTGTATTTGAACACCCAGAAGTGACTAATCCTTCATAATAGTCATATTTATTTAGCAGAACAGAATTTTGTTTTTGTATCCTAAATGTAAATGTAAAACACTGCATAAATGCAGTGAGATTTATAATTTCTACCACTGTTGTTTGCGTTATTCAAACCTCTAATTGTTTCATAAATTTGAATTGACATTTAGTCAAGCTGGCATTTCATTGTTGAATATGAATCTAAAACAGGTATTCATTTTAGTGAAATCCTCTAAATTACAAAGTATTTAAAGATGTTATAAGCATTTTTGCTTCACTCACAGCACCAGATGGAATTGCAAAAACAATGAGTTTCCAAAAAGGTTTCTCAAACTTTCCAAACTCTGAACAATCTCATAACTTAAGCTCTTGCCAGAGGACTGAGTTCAAGTTTTATGACTGGCTAACATCTGTGGGCAGTGTGTGGTTTCTTTTTTTTTGGTGTGTTAACAGAGCCTTAGGTAATGTGATGTAGAAAGCGTTGTTTCTTAGGACATCTATTTCAGTGTTTCCTGTCAGGTCGAATGTTATGTATGTTCTGGTTCTTCAAAAATAATGCTTATGGCATATACAAAGTTACATTTGTATGGTATCGATGTGCTATGTATGAAGTAGAGCGCTCTGTATTGCCAACCATCTCACACATCACAAAACAGTAATCTTTTTATGTGTACTCTACACTGAAATACATAACGATTGATGCATCACAATCATAATTAAATCACAACTGAAATGTGTGAAATATTGGTTTCAGTCTCTCATGCCGTTAGCTCCACTAATTGAATTGTTGGAAATTATATGCATGAGCACATAAAAAACATCAATACAAGGACCTGAAGTGTTGAAATGGAAATGGAATTACGATATAATACTGTATCAGACAGAACAGTCCCGGTATCAAGGGTCCAGCGCAGCTAACTGCAGCTCTTAAAAAAACCTCTTTGTCTGTTTTTTCTGTCGTTTTTTTTTTCTCCAGCCCTCAGAGGTGACAGACCAGCCGATTTAGAGAGACTCTTACTTTAGTGCTTCTGTCATCTGTGGCCTCCAGTGAACGTCTAATTAATTTGAGGCTGTTGCCCTGCTGTAATTCACAGAAACTCTTCAGTCAAATTCTGGTTAGTCAGTGACCCGCTGGAGATTTGGCTCTGCTGAACAAAAGTGCTCAGTCCTCAATGGTGTACTAGGTTAAAAGGTTGTGATTTTTCTCTCAGCCAGCTTAGAACAATCTGTACTCATGTTTTAAGGCCATTGTCGCTGTACATTTTACTGTACTGTAATTTTGTTTGAAAAAGGAAATAGAAGAGTTTTGAATACTTCCATTCAAAAGCTTGAGGTCTGTAAGGTTTTTTCATTTAAAGAACATTTAAAGAAGTCTATTATGCTCTCAAAGGCTAGATTTTTTTAAACCTTAATGTGAAATATTATTACCATTTAAAAGATCTGTTTTCTGTTTTGAAATATTTTATATTTCTATATTTTTTATATATTTTTAAATGTATTCCTCTAATGGGAAAGCTGAATTTTCTGCAGCCATTACTCCAGTCTTCAGAAATCATTTTAATATGCAGATATTTTTCTCTACCTAATGCAATTACATTCATACATTTTTAAAAGTGACCTGAGTGACCAAATACTTTCTGTCTCTCACATTCTGTATTTCCCTCTTTCTTCTCAAGTGCTCTTTCTGAAGAAGAGAAGTCATCTCTCCGTGCAGGTCTCATCACTAATTTTAATGAGCCAGTCAACCAGGTTAGTGTCCACATACAGTTATACACCCACACACACACACACGCACGCACTTGCCACATGAAGAGAAATGCAGTTCATTCCCTAACCATATGCTCTACCTGTCCTGTTTATGATCAGTCATCCAATAAAATCAGACATGATTGAGTACCATTAAACTCCTCTGTTTAGTGGGTAAGAGTCTGAGCTGTGATTCTAGTGAAAGATCAATGGGCCTGGAGTCGAAAAGCACTTAAAGTCTGTGCTGTAATGTGTTGTTGAGCAATCCTGGAGACATTGATTTTTTTGGGGCAGTGTTATACTGTGCGTTAATTCAACCTTTGAGTTTGAATAAAGCCTGACTCATTATAAGAAAAGCCATTATAATAAAGAGGTGTGGCATCCATGGATTTGAATCAACATCTGTTTCTCTTATAATAACAGTAGATGTTTCATTTTTAAATGTAATTTTAACTAGTAACTCTGGTAGTAAACAATTAGCTAAGTTAAGAGGAATGTAACATTTTTCTTATTGGTAGATGTTGATTTTGAGGGAATATGGACAATAACACAAGCAATTATATTAACAAGTTAAAAAAAAAAACATCTTTTGAACATCTATTTAACATAATATTTTTTCTCATTTGTTACTGCATTTTCCAGTGCATTTGTTTCTGTGTTCTGCAGGGGTTTTGGATGAGTTGGTATTACACACTATTGGTTTATTATTGGCTAATGACTGTGCTCAATTCTTTTTATGGAGTAACGTCACAGGCACATGAAAATTAACTGTAGCCTTAAATGTGCTTTCTTATTATAGACCATGGCTGACACTGCTCAAATTGCATACATTAGTGAATGAAGTAGATGTAGTACACAAACACTACCCTGTTATTTCCATATTGGATGCAAATTGAAAATACAAAAGTAAATTAAAAATAAAATACAGAAATAAGTAGTGAAGGGTTTTGCAAAAATTGCAATAATGTTAATATATTATAAATATTTATTCATCCATTTATTAACTGGAAGAGCACGCTGGTAGCAACACCAAGGTCATGGCAAGTTCAGTTCTCAGGAAACGCACATAATAGTGAAATTTATACATTAAATGCACTGGAAGTTGCTTTAAATCAAAGTGTATGCTAAATGCATAAATATAAATGAGAGAATTTATTTGGAGATGTATAGAATGTGCCACTAATTATTCCTATTATTACAAAACAGATCACTTGAATGGAATATTTTGGAACTTTTGTCTAATTTGCAATTATGATCTTAGTTAGAACATTGCTGTGTAATTTGCATTGAGTGTTAGATAATCAGAAGAGATAACTGCTTTGCCAAAAAAAAATGAACAAAACAAAAGACAAAAACAATTGTGTGCTTCACATATACTGTACACATGCAGTTTTTCCATAGATTGTGTTTCTGGCACTGAAACAGTTGCCTTCAAACTTCTCTCTCTCTCTCTATATGTATATACAGTGGGGATAAAATTATTTGATCCCCTGCTGATTTTGCACGTTTGCCCACTGACAAAGAAATGATCAGTCTATAATTTTAATGGTTGGTTCATTTGAACAGTGAGAGACAGAATAACAACAAAAACTCCAGGAAAACGCATTTCAAAAAAGTTATAAATTGATTTGCACTTTGAGTCAAATACGTATTTGATTCCCTTTCAATCAGCAAGATTTCTGGCTCCCAGGTGTCTTTTATACAGGCAAGAAGCTGAGATTAGGAGCACTCTCTTAAAGGGAGTGCTCCTAATCTCAATTTGTACCTGTAAAGGAGTGGCTCAAGAAGAAGCACATTAAGGTCCTGGAGTGGCCTAGCCAGTCTCCAGACCTTAATCCCATAGAAAATCTGTGGAGGGAGCTGAAGGTTTGAGTTGCCAAACATCAGCCTCCAAACCTTAATGACTTGGAGAGGATCTGCAAAGAGGAGTGGGACAATATCCCTCCTGAGATGTGTGCAAACCTGGTGGCCAACTACAAGAAACATCTGACCTCTGTGATTGCCAACAAGGGTTTTGCCACCAAGTACTAAGTCATGTTTTGCGAAGGGGTCAAATGCTTATTTGACTCATTAAAATGTAAATCACTTTATAACTTTTTTGAAATGTGTTTTTCTGGATTTTCAGTCTCTCACTGTTAAAATAAACCTACCATTAAAATTATAGACTGATCATTTCTTTGTCAGTGGGTAAACGTACAAAATCAGCAGGGGATCAAATAATTTTTTCCCCTACTGTGTATGTATATATGTATGTATATATATGTGCTAGATGCTAGCTTTTCTTCAAAAACTAAAACTAGAGCTGTGTCCGAGACCGCTCCCACTATATCGGGTGTCAGCCATTTTGTAGTGCTGTCCAAATTCTGAGTGAACGACTTCATTCCCTGCATTCGTTCACTACTTTTTACCCACAATGCATTCTGATTTCGAGTGTACAACCGATGTACACTCGCTGAAACACTATTTCCCACAATCCAATGCAGAGAAGCAACGAGCTGGAAGAGAGAGCGGGAGCGAGTGAGTTTGAATGAGAGATGCCGTTTAATTTACAAAAATGATGATAATTTGGTGGATATTTAAAAATGTTCGTTGGTGGCGTATTCATTCTGATGTC